>ML786636.1:1058617-1085852 GCA_009831015.1 Picea engelmannii | reverse complement strand
TCAAGTGATTGATTGATGTCAAGTGATTGATTGATGCCAAAGGATTGATTGATTGATGATTGCTGTCAAATGTAATATGTATTGTTCTAGATGAAGATGGATCAATGAGTTGTCATTGATATGATGCATAGATGAATATGTATCAATGAGTTGTCATTGATATGATGCATAAATGAAGATGGATCAATGATTTTTCATTGATACATGATGAATAGATGAAGATGGATCAATGAGTTATAATTGATACATGATAAATAGATGAAGATGGATCAATGTGGTTTCCTTGATATATGAGGCATAGTTGGATTGATGATGAATCATTATTGTATTATCATGGTTGATAAGAAGTACAAATGGATGAACTCCAAAGTGGTCCCCTTATGGTGAAATCCCTCATGGGAAGACGCTTTACGGCTGAGTTATCCTAGAAATATGGTTGGAGAACCCATGCTTGCATATGGAATAATGAGATGAAGATCAATGAATTTGTTAGTGGAACTATCCTAGATGGATAGTGCTTGCCATACCATTTCCGGTGGTATGTGGAATGTCACATAAATCCTCATGGTTTGAGATTTATGGCCTTACAAAGATGAAGGACCCTCATATGTTGACTTGAAGCCCCACGAGGTCAAATAAGTCAAAGTGCTTGAAAATAATAAATTATTATCTAAATGGTAAAAAAAAGTGATAAAGTAAAGGATGAATATTTAAATGATAAAGAAATGGATAACTTTCTAATTATGGAAAGTGGTTAACCCTAAAGATGAGGAAAATAGGTTAAGTGACCTAGAAATGGGTTAAGTGACCTAGAAGATGTTTCTAAGAAAGATACTTGGAGAGTATAAATACGAGGAAAGCATCTCTTGTGAAAAGAATCTCTTATGTATCTCTTGAACATGTATTGAAGATCTATTATGAGAGAGAGAGATGATCTGGAGGATCTCATGGACGCATCAAGGTTTTGGTAACTCTGAGATCATGACGACAAAAGTCTTAGAAGTTCAGAAACTGTAGTTTTTGAGGTATACGTGGGCTGTAGTGAGCCAAGGCACATACATATGCAGGCTGTATGAGGACATGGCACATACAGTGGATGAAGTCATGAAGACTTGTGGTTGAGCTGATGACATGATCTTGAATATTGAAGCAGGTTCTAGATCTGCATTCTATGGGCTCAGATCTTCCATAGAAATTCTAGTATGGTTACATTGTTGTCTTGATGGATACTCTTGCTTGTTGTGTGGTGAATGCTTAAGGCATTATTGGTATGGATGTTGTGATGTGGTTTGTGTTGGTTGATGGAGTGAGAAACAATCTTATTATTCAATGTTGATATGATTTCTATAGTATGTTGATTTCTTATACATGATTGAGTAGCATTCATATTGTATTGTTGAGGAGCACGAGTAAGTTGTTGGAGATCTTGGATGTGTTGTGACTGGTTATGAGTCAGGTTGGACAGTGAGAGACAAAAAAGAATGTGATTGAAGGTTGCAGAGGATTTGAGTGTGTGATGAAAAGAAAACCCTAATTGTTCAGAAGTGACACACATGATGTAGTACAGACTGGCCGCATACATACACAAGCTCTACTACTGGTAGGGCGTGTACATACGCATGCCGCATTACCGACAAGTCGCGTACCTGTTGAATATTTTTGCCTCATCTCAGTTGGTGTTGAGGGTGTAAGCTGAGTCTTGCATTATAGAGCCGATGCTCTTGTAGAGTTGTACTCTATTCATTTGTTGTCGATAAACCCAAGGATTGTAGTCTGTAATAAAATAAAAATTGTACATACATCTTGTGTTCCTTGTGGTGATGATTTGTTGATGATATATTGTTGATATATGTTTCTGATATATGTTCACATTTAACTGATTATAAATGACAACAATAACTAATGAGTAAGTGGTGATTGCTAACTAATGAGTTTTGTGAAAGGGAAGTTTTGGGAAAAAGAGTCCTACACTATTCACTCCCCCCTCTCAGTGTAGTCAGTGTGTCCAACATTGTGTTCTTATAGGTCGACAAATATTTGTATGAAAAATTTCCAATGGATTCGTTGTTGAGTACTCCTTGATTTGAAACTTTCTCTTGTCTATTTTCCATGCTTACATTGCTTACACAAAGCATTTAAAGGTTTAGCAATCTTAGGAATTCCTTTTAGTGTTGATTTTCACTAAGTTATCAAAGTGCATATGGCCCATTCTTCTATTCCATAAGTAGCTCTCATATATTTGTCCCATATAGCACATTTCTCCCTATATATCATTGAGGATATATACATTATTTGATGTTCTATATGCATTTTCTACCAATCTTCCCTAGCCATTCTTCCTTATCTCATAGCTTTGAGAATAAAATGTGAGAGTGTGTCCTTGATCACACATTTGACTATCACCAAGAAGATTATATTCCAACCCTTAAACATACAAGACATTCTCTATTTTAGTATTTCCATTATCAATACTAAGAGTACCTTTTCCATCTATCGTCGTGGTAACATTATCTCCAAATGTTACACTGCCTTCATTTACTTCCTTAAAAGTGAGAAACTTGATTTTGTCCCCTTTCATGTGGCTTGAACATCCACTGTCAACATACCTTTTGTTTCCTTTGTTTTGAGCATGAAGGGAAGTTTGAAAAAGCATATATTACTCCATCTTTAATTGCTCTTGCTTCCTTTTCCAAACTTCCATGGGTTATTTATTTTGTTTGGGAAGGGTATCCACTTCCTTGTTTTGTCTAGGACATTCTATAGTGCCACTTCTACAAAAATGTGCTATGTGCCCATATTAGTTACATTTATAACATAAAACATTGTAATCAAATAAAGGGGAAATTGAATTTTAATTTCTATTTGAGAACCCATAAGTACTCATGTCTTTGTTCCACACATAATTATTTCTTGCATGTGCTCTTCAATTTATTGCTTTATGAAAAAAATGATTATAGTAATAGAAATAGCCAAAGAAATAATTTTGATACCAAATCATGTGAGGCGGCCTTGGTGGGAAAGATCTTTTGAATCTATCCTTGTTGTCTTTGGGAGTAAGACCAATTTTCTGTGGAACACCATTTTCTTTCTTCCTTTTTTCTTCATCACTGATGGATCTTCTGAGTACATTAGCATAGCTTTTAGATTTTCCTTCATTTACCTTATTCAATGGAGAATCTTCTTTGTTGGTGATGCAGGAGCATTGTAAGCAGCCAACCAAGCGAGCATGAAGGCAGAAGACAGTTGGGAAAAGCGCAACACACATTTTCCACGTTTTGAAATGTTTTTGAAAGATTAAGAAGAAAATATTAATGTAGTAGCTAGAAGGGTACTTGCATTTATATCGGGCTGTTGTAAACAGATCGTGATGCTGTGTATGTATGATTTCATGTTGAATGTTTGAAGTCTAAGAGAGAGAGAGAGAATGAGTTTCAATTGTTTCTCTTCCTGAGTGAGAGAAGTTCTTGCAAGGAGTGAAGTGAAATGTCCGCAAGGTGTGCGTTGACAAGGGTTCTGAGTTTTATCTCAGAAAGATCAGGAGAGATACCATTGTTCTCATTCCAGCAGAAGTGCAGGTGAAGCACAAAAACCGTGCAATGTGTGCGCAGGCTAGTTGAAGCCTTAGAACTTATCAACTAAGGTTGAAAGGTAAAAGATTGCTATTGCAGAAGGTGCACAGAGTCAAAGAATCAAATACTTAGAAGTATTTGAAAGATCACTGCAAGGAGTGCATGCAGGAGTCCTTTTGAGACACAAGTTTGCAAGTGAAAGCTCAGGAGGGTTAGTTCCTTTGAAGTGTTAAAAGGGAGATGGAGCGAAGTCGCTTTGCAGAAGCCAAGTTCAGATGAGGAACACTAGTTCATTTTGGAGAAGTTGTCAAGGAGGAAACGAGCGGTCAGAATTCTCCGAGAGAACTCCCGAAGTCGCGAGGACCGAAGGATTCAGAGAAGCTGGAAGGTGGATAGGGGAGGACAAACCCATCACTTTGGTATCAGGAATCAATGTGGACTGTTGATCATGATCTATTTCGAGCCGTCAAATCATTTCGGGGATTCAGAGTTTGTATGTCTGGATGTAAGCCAAAATCCTTGGTCACTTTAACTCCCGAATCACAAAAAGAATTGTTAAGTGAATAATTATGGGATTTCGGTAATTTGGGATTCAGAATACTGGAAATCCTGATGACTAGGAGTTAGGGGCCTTTTCATTGAAAAACCCCAGAGTTGCGAAACACGAAATATTGTGAAGTGGTGTTTCAGCATTTCGGTGTTTCAGGGTTCGAGAATTCGGGGATTGTGGTGACAAGTGTTTTGGGGTCAAGAGTTTCAAACTCTCGGTACCCGGAAGCCCGAAATAACGTGGACCGTTGGGTCTAAAGGGAGGCTATCAACCATTGATTCCGTAGAAGGCGTCATTTCAAAATTCGGGGTTTTGAAGTGGTAGGGGACAGTAGTCAAAGGCTTGTTCAAGTCCCGAAAGCCGGGAAGAGTGACAGGTGGCAGGAATCCACGTCAGAGCCCAAGGAAAGTTGAGAAGACAGGTGGCATGTACTCGTTTCTAGGTAGTGTCAATACTCGTTGACCATTTCGGGGTTTTGAAGGTCAGAGAGTCGAGAAGCCTTGCATCAGGATTCGCGAAGTCCTGAAGTCCAAAACTACGAATCGGTGGAAAGTTCCATTGGAAGCCAGCCTTTTGCTGAACGCATCAGGGTTCGACATTTCGGTATTTTCGAAGACAAGAGGTCGAGGTTCTTTGTCACCGAACTCTCGAAATCATGGAACACGACACAACTATAGAGGAGGATGCAACCAAATATTTTGACAATTCGTCATTTCGGGTCTCGGAGGTTGTAGAGACAGGAAACTCGACAATAGGAATCACGATATCACGAAACTCGAAGTTCCGGTTCGACGAACGACGCGATATTGGTGTGTTCAGGAGATTAGGGTGATGCCTAGTGTTTAACCACGTGGGAATACTCATAAGGATCTGTGGAAAAACACCATTGTGTGTGTGTGAGATTCTCTGTGGGAATCAAAGAGTCAATCAGACTCAAGGGGGAAGGTTTTAGAACGATCCTGAGTGGATCTCGGCCCGAGGGTTGGGGGTCTGCACCAAGTGGTATCAGAGCTTGATTTTGTCTGTATATTTCAGACAGAGTAAGCTAGACGAAAAGGAGTAGTCGGATACACACCAAGTGGTATCAGAGCTCATAACAAGTTCTTTGCTTTCTGTAGCAGAGGAAAGAGGAACATTTTACAGCCATGCCGTTGAGAAGAAGAGACATGCCAATGCCAATTCCTGATCTAATGGTGGAAAGAAAAATGCGTGAGTTACATGCTAGGATTTATGCCATGGAGACAACACAGAGGTGCAGAGTTGACATTGGGGATATCAGCGAGGTTGAAAGTGAAAATGAAGTTGGAAAAGAAGGAGAAGAAGTTGCAGTTGAAGATGCTGCGGATGAAAGCCTATTCAGGGCTGTTACAAGGATAGGTGCCAGAGAAAAAATGGACATTCCAATGTATGAGGGAAAATTGGATGTTGAAGAGCTTCTAGACTGGATTAGAGCTCTAGATAAATACTTTGACTATGAGGATGTCAAGGAAGACAAGAAAGTCAAACATGCCGTTACTAGACTTAAAGGGCATGCAACACTATGGTGGGATGAGCTGCAGGCTGACAGACACTGCAAGGGCAAGTATAAAATCAAGATTTGGGATAGGATGGTTGCAAATATGAAAGCCAAATTTATACCCAAGGATTATCAAATCAATCTGTTTCAGAGGATGCATAATTTGAGACAGAAGCTGATGTCAGTGAAAGAATACACTGAAGAGTTCTACAAGATAAACATCAAAGCAAGTCATCGGGAAAGCGATGATGAAAAAGTTTCTAGGTACATGAATGGTCTGAGATATGACATCCAAGATGAGATGAGCATGATGATCATTCGAAATGTGGAAGATGATTATCAGATAGCTCTGAAAGCTGAAGAGAAACTGAGTTGGAAACAAGGTCAAAGAGGCTGAGGTAGAAGTCAAGCTAGAGGCAAAACAATTACCCAAGAAAGAACTCAAAAATCTAAAGAAGAGGGAAAGAAACCTCAAACTCAACATGAGAGAGGAGGAAGCTCACATAGAGGGCAGTATGCCGATAGAAATACTTTTCCTCGAGCTAGAGGAAGAGGAAGAGGCAGAGGTGGTGAAGTGAAATGCTTTGTCTGTGGAAAGATCATACATAAATCCTATGAGTGTCCAGATAAGAAAAAATATGGTGGTGAAACTCACATTACCGAAGCTCAAGGATGGAATGTGGAGACATAAGATATTGAGGGCGGAAGATCCTTATAGATGAGGAAAGTTCTCTTGAAGTCGGAGAAGGAGGCAGAGAACCCAACCCAAAGAAACAGTTTGTTTCGGACTGCTTGCAAAACTAAAGACAGGGTATGCAAAGTCATAGTGGACAGCGGTAGCACAAACAATCTCATATCTACAAAGATGGTAGAAAAGCTGGAGCTGGAGACTATTGTACATCCAAGCCCATACAGAGTTTCGTGGCTACAAAAAGGACACCAGGTAAATGTTACTAAACAATGTTTAGTTGAATTTAAAATAGGAGAATAAAAGGATGAAATATTATGTGATGTCATTCCCATGGATGTTTGTCATCTATTGCTGGGTAGACCATGGCAATATGATAGGAACGTGATTCATGATGGGAGAAATAACACGTACACCCTGGAGAAGAATGGTAGGAGTCGCATGTTACTGCCGATTAAGGATAAATAGGTGAAAACAAAAATGAGCAACACTGTATTTCTCATGAGTGGGAAGGAACTTCTTAATGAGGTTAAGAAGAAGGAAGACACACAATTTATTGTGGTCAAGAATCCCATAATTTTTTTGACCAGTACGAGGATAGATGATTTACTAGAATAAATCCAGGAGTTGCTAGAAGAGTTTGCTGATATAGTAGTGGATGAACTACCTTGTTCATTGCCACTGATCATGAGTATAAGCCATCACATAGATCTTATACTTGGAGCTAGTTTACCAAACAAAGCCGTGTACAGGTTGATGCCACAGGAAAATGAAGAAGTTAAGAGATAGGTATAGGACTTAATGGACAAAGGATTGATTAGAGAAAGCTTGAGTCCATGCGCTGTTCCAACAGTTCTCAGCCCAAAGAAAGATGGAGGTTGGAGAATGTGTACAAACTCAAGGGAAATCAATAAGATTACCATCAGATACAGATTTCCATTGCCAATGATGGATGACTTGATGGATTTCTTGAGTGGAGTAAGATTTTTTTCAAAAAATGATTTGAAAAGCGGGTATCATCAAATTCTAATGAGAGAAGGTTATGAATGGAAGACAACATTCAAGATGAATGAGGGGCTATATGAATGGCTTGTCATGCTATTTGGATTAACTAATTCACCCAGTACTTTCATGAGGTTGATGAATGAATTCCTGAAGGATTTCATTGGGAAATTCGTCATTGTATATCTTGATGATATATTAATTTTCAGCAAGACAAAAGCAGAGCACTTAAAGTATTTAGATGCAGTAATGAAAATATTACAGCAAGAGAAATTGCTGATAAATATGAAGAAATCATCATTTATGAGGACATAACTCATTTATTTGGGTTTTGTTATCTTTGCAAATGAGATGAAGATGGATCCAAAAAAGGTATATGCAATTAAGAATTGGCCATTGCCGAAGAGTGTGTTTGAAGTACGAAGCTTCCATGGTTTGGCAAGTTTCTATAGGAAATTCATCCGAAACTTCAGTGGAATTGGTGCACCAATGATGGATACGGTGAAGAAAAGACACAAATCTTTTCACTGGACAGAAGAAGCAGAGAAGAGTTTCAATCTGTTGAAGAAGAAGATCACGGAACAACCAATTCTAGTGAGTGGATTTGCAATTGGAGTGGTCTTGAGCCAAGATGATAGGCCGATCGCATACTTCAGTGAAAAACTGAATGAATCGAAGATCAAGTACTCAACATATGACAAAGAATTTTATACAGTCATACAAGCACTGAAGAAATGGAGACATTATTTGGTTCCTAAAGAGTTTGTTTTGTACAGTGATAATCATGCTTTACAATTCGTGACTCAATAGGAGAAGTTGAACCAAAAACATGTTAAATGGGTTGAATTCATGCGACATTTTACTTTTGTAATTAAGCATATTTCTGGAACTGCTAACAAAGTTGCTGATGCTTTGAGCAGGAAATGTTTGCTTATGCAGGGATTCAGAGTCAAGACTTTGGGTTTTGATAACCTCAAAGAAATGTACAGGCATGATCCAGATTTTAAGGAAGCATATGAGGCATCTGAGAATCCAATTCTCAGGGACAGAAGCTAGTGGACTGAATATATGATCCAAGATGGATTGTTATTTAGGGGCATTTAGCTATGTATTTCAAAATGCTCCACGAGGGAGAATTTGCTGAAGGGAAAACACAATGGAGGATTGGCCGGACACTTCGGTCATGATCAAACGTTCTCAAAGTTGAAAGGATCATATTTTTGGCCAGGGATGAGGACAAATGTTAAGAAATTTGTGGACAGATGCAAGATTTGTCAGCACACAAAAGGGAAAAGGCAGAACATAGGGTTATATCAACCATTACCCATACCAAAAAGGTTGTGGGATGCAGTGAGCATGGATTTTATATTGGGACTGCCAAGGACACACAGAGGATATGATTCAATCTTTGTGGTAGTCGACAGATTCTCAAATATGGCACATTTCATACCATGCCAGAAAACCAGTGACACAACTCATATTGCGAACCTATTTTTCAAGGAAGTCGTCAGACTTCACGGCTTGCCAAAGAGTATTGTTTCTGATCAGGATACCAAGTTTGTTGGACATTTCTGGAGGACTTTGTGGAAAAAGATGGGGATAAGTTTGTCTTTTAGCTCAGCATATCATCCTCAAACGGATGGGCAGACAGAAGTTGTGAACATGAGATTGGGAGATTTGTTGAGGAGCTTAGTGACTGAACACCATAGTCAATGGGATCACATTCTACCATAGGCGGAATTCGCTTATAATGATTCACTTAACAGAAGCACAGGGCATAGTCCATTCCAGATTGTATATGGAATGCAGCCAAGGGGAGTTTATGAATTGAAAGATTTGGAACAAAATGAATTCAGAAGTGCTAGTGCAAAGGACTTTGCAGAAGCAATGAAGGAGCTTCACAACCGAATTAAGGAGCGATTGCAGAGTTCAAGTCAAGAATACAAGTAGAGAGTAGATCAACACAGGCGAGAACTTCAATTTGAAGTTGGTGATTTGATTCTTGTGCATCTGATGAAGGAAAGGTTCCCAAGGGGAACATATAACAAACTAAAGATGGAAAATATTGGACCGTGCAAGGTCATAAGGAAATTTGGGGCAAACGCATATGAGATTGAATTACCCGATGGGGTCGGAATCTCACCAATATTAAATGTTGCGGATTTGTACCCTTACAGAGCTGAAGAAGCAGTAGCAGAAGAGGAAAAAAAAGAAGTTCAATGGACAAAAAAATGCTTGTAGCTGAAAAGCCACAGATGGAAAGTATAATTGACAAGAGAGTCAGCAGGAAGACCATGAGAAAAGAGTATTTTGAATACTTGGTCAAGTGGAAAGGACATCCAGTTGAAGATGCCAGTTGGGAAGATGAAGCATAAATTTAGAAGCATGGAAAGACCGTGCAAGAGCTCATGAACAGGAGTTCATGAAAATTTTCAAGCAAGGGAGTATGATGCAGGAGCATCGTAAGCAGCCAGCCAAGCGAGCATGAAGGCGGAAGATAGATGGGAAAAGCATATCACACATTTTCCATGTTTTGAAATGTTTTTGAAAGATTAAGAAGCAAATATTAATGTAGTAGCTAGAAGTGTACTTTCATTTATATTGGGCTGTTGTAAATAGATTGTGAGTGATTTGCTCTCATCTGTCAATGTAAAAGGCATTTAAGCCCAATTAATGAAAGTAGGTAGGTTTGAATTAATAGATTAGACAGTTTATAAGAGCAGGAGGGAAAACAGATATAGACACCCTCGTCTTTGTATTATGATATTCATTAGAACATTAGCATAGAGCTGTAGCAGAGAGCTGTAGAGAAGAACCCATGTACAGGAGCTTTGAATTAATATATGAAGCTTTGAATCAGATTTCATGGTGTTATGATGTTTTCTGTTTATACATGGTGAATGGTATGCTTATGGTTGTTTTATTCTCTCTGTTATGCATTTGTTATGAGGCTATGCTATGTATGTATGATTTCATGTTGAATATTTGAAGTCTAAGAGAGAGAGAGAGAATGAGTTTCAATTGTTTCTCTTCCTGAGTGAGAGAAGTTCTTGCAAGGAGTGAAGTGAAACGTCCACAAGGTGTGCGTTGACAAGGGTTCTGAGTTTTATCTCAGAAAGCTCAAAAGAGATACCGTTGTTCTCATTCCAGCAGAAGTGTAGGTGAAGCACATAAGCCGTGCAATGTGTGCGCAGGCTAGTTGAAGCCTTAGAACTTATCAACTAAGGTTGAAAGGTAAAATATTGCTGTTGCAAAAGGTGCACAGAGTCAAAGAATCAAATACTTAGAAGTATTTGAAAGATCGCCGCAAGAAGTGTGTGCAGGAGTCCTTTTGAGAATCAAGTTTTCAATTGAAAGATTAGGAGGGTTAGTGCCTTCGAAGTGTTAAAAGGGAGACAGAGCGAAGTTGCTTTGCAGAAGCCGAGTTCAACTGAGGAACACTGGTTCATTTCACAGAAGTTGTCAAGGAGGAAATGAGCGGTCATAATTCTCTGAGAGAACTCCTGAAGTCGCATGGACTGAAGGATTCAGAGAAGCTGGAAGGTGGATAGGGGAGGACAAACCCATCACTTTGGTATCAGGAATCAACGTGGACCATTGATCGTGATCTATTTTGAGCCGTCAAATCATTTTGGGGATTCAGAGTTTGTATGCCCAGAGTGTAAGCCAAAATCCTTGGTCACTCTAACTCCTGAATCACAAAAAGAATTGTTAAGTGAAGAATTTCAAGATTTCGGTAATTCAGGATTCAGAATACCAGAAATCCCGATGACAAGGAGCTAGGGGCCTTTGCATTGAAAATCCCCAGAGTTGCGAAACGCAAAATATTGTGAAGTGGCATTTCGACATTTCGGTGTTTCGGGGTTTGAGAATTCGGGGATTGTTGTGACAAGTGTTTTGGAGTCGAGAGTTTCAAACTCTTGGTACCCGGAAGCCCGAAATAATGTGGACCATTGGGTCTAAAGGGAGGCTATTAGCCGTTGATTCCGTAGAAGGCACCATTTCAGAATTCGAGGTTTGGAAGTGGTAGGGGATGGTAGTCGAAGGCTTGTTCAAGTCCTGAAAACCGGGAAGAGTGATAGGTGGCAGGAATCCACGTCAGAGCCTGAGGACAGTTGAGAAGACAGGTGGCATGTACTCATTGCCAAGTAGTGTCAATACTCATTGACCATTTCGGGGTTTTGAAGGTTGGAGAGTCGAGAAGCCTTGCATCAGGATTTGTGAAGTCACAAAGTCCGAAACTCCGAATCAGTGAAAAGTTCTGTTGGAAGCCAGCCCTTTGTTGAATGCATCGGGGTTCGACATTTCAGTATTTTCAAAGACAAGAGGTCGGGGTCCTTTGTCACAGAACTCTCGAAATCGTGGAACACGACACAACTATAGAGGAGGACGCAACCAAATATTTTGGCAATTCGACATTTTGGGTCTCGGAGGTTGTAGAGATAGGAAACTCGACAACAGGAATCGCGATATCGCGAAACCCAAAGTCTCGGTTCGACGAAAGGCGCGATCTTAGTGTGGTTAGGAGATTAGGGTGATGCCTAGTGTTTAACCACGCGTGCATACTCATAAGGACCTATGGAAAAACACCATTGTGTGTGTGTGAGATTCTCTATGGGAATCAAAGAGTCAATCAGACTCAAGGGGGCAGGTTTTAGAACGATCCTGAGCGGATCTTGGCCCGAGGGTCGAGGGTTTGCACTAGTTGGTCATATGACTCTTATCATACACAAGACCAGTCTTAATGAATGGATACCTTTGACAGTTGAGGATATCATCTAAGGTTTCAACACTCTTTTTAAACTTCGACTCAATAATTGTTTTCTTCAGATCCTTTCTTAAGGAAACAATTTCAGATTCTAGCTTCTTGCAATTTTCTTCCTTTTCCTTAAGTGGATTGTCACCACTTCTTCTATACTTCTTGCCTCTTCTAGATGAACCTTTAGGCTCGTAATAATATTTTCTATTTCTTCAAGGCTTTGTGACATTTTTTCTTTTGAATCATGATCCTCTTCTTCATATTTTTGCAACTGCTCATTTTGTTTCGAATTTTTTTTCCTAAGATTCTTTTTTTTCACTTAAGGAACACATGAGTTCTTCTTCAAGATCCACTTCCCCACCTGCTTCAAAAATTTCCTCTTCTTCTAAATCCATTCTTTATTTCCCTTGATCTTCATCAATCTTTGTTTTGACTTCCATAAAGAGAGTTTCTTCTCTATCACTATCAGAATTTCTTTCACTACTTTCTTCAGAGCACTCACTAACCCCTTTTGAGTAGAGGCTCCTCTTTTTCTTATAAGAGTAATTGTTTTCATGCTTGTCCTATTTATGGTTATTTTTGTATTGATGATTTTTTCTCCCTTTCTTTATGTTATGGTCTTCTCCATCTTCACTACTTTCATTTTTCGCATATGGACACTTAGTAGAAAAATTTCCTTCTTTCCCATAATTAAAACATTTAAAGGCCAACTTACCTTTTTATTTCCTAGATCCATTTTTTAGCTTTCTCACAATGTGTGCTTCCTCTGCATCTGATTCACAACTAGAACAATCACTTGATTTGTATTCTTTGTTCCTTGTCTTCTTTGAAGCTATGAAAACTACTTGTTTATTTGATGGATTTTATTTTTCAGTCCTCATTTCATATGCAGTGAGAATCCCACATAATTCATCCATTGTTAATTTGTCAATATCATTCATTTATTCAATAGTTAATTTTATATACACATAATAATTAATAATCAAGATAATAATAAAATAAAAAGAATAAAGACATAAAAAGAAAAATAAATAAACAAATAAACAATTAAGAATTAATAATAAAATATATTAAAAGCATGACCAAGAGTCATGACCTTCCAAAAGAGTCATAAGGGATATTATATGTTGAGCTCCGCTAATGTAATAATTCTCTTTTATCATTCTATCAATTTATATCATATTTTACATATTATTAAATTCTCTTGTCATGGATCAATTCGTAGAAGCTCTTCATTGGTATCAGAGACATGTTACTTCCTCTCCTTGCTAGTGTGTTCCATCCTCGTGGTGTGTAATCCCCACCTCATCTCCTCACTCGACCAACTGTCCACACAACCTCACGATTTTTCGCTCAGTACATCGACAATTCTGTTCACTCGCTTATACCATTCTCTAGCCACGACCTCCTGCATAATCACGTAAAATATTCAATACGACAACCTCGATCCACCACTCTATCCGTCTGCTCCATCAAGTGACCTTTCTTCTTTCCCTCCCACCATTTCTGCACAGAACCTTGTAGACCATCACCTCATGACCTAAACTCGACCCTCTTACACCCTCATACACCCTCCCGCTTTCACATCGATAAAAAACTGCAAACCCTAACTCGTCTGATGATAAAATAAGATGCTAAGGTTCAACATATGACAATTTTTAATATACTTTATTGAGCCAAAATTTCACCTCCAAATACCAGGAAGATGTCAGAATTAAAAAACAAAATTGAGAAAATAGACCAAGAATGTAAAAATGTTTGACAATCACTAGAACATAAATAAAAAAAATCATGATGAGCTAAGAGAGGAAATAAGGATCAACAATGAGGCACTCAAACATGAGCTAGCACAAAACATTAAAGAAACAATTTCCGCAGAAGTCAGGGTTGAATTTTGACAAGGAATAACCAATCTAAAACAAGATCTTAAAGATGATATTTTTGCAGAGGTTGGGATTGAACTACAACGAGGCATAGTAAAATTAAACCAAGAGATAAAAGGAGAATTAAAGAAAATCCTGGTCCTTATAACACAAGATCATAAAAAAAATCATAATGAACTTTTAAATCTTATAAAATCAAAGGACATAAAAAAACCACCCAACCAAAAACAAGCGCTTCAAGCACATCTAACACACCACCACCCTTCTACAATTCGATACCATATACCCAACCGATAGAAAAATATCAAACCTTAATGATATATCCTCCCAAATCCAAAATATAACTCTCAAAATACAATGGAGGCGATAACCATTATGTGGTGTGGTTTAACAAGGCTGAAGAATATTTTCATATATATAACATTAAAACAGACGAATAAAATGTTAAATATGCATCCATGTACCTCGAAGGAAATGAATACAATTGGAACATGTGGTGGAAGGGAAGAACTCAATCATACAACTAGAATTCCTTCAAAAATGATTTTTTTTAAAAGATTCCAGAGAATCTTTGAAATCTCTGAAAATGATTTTTTTTTCAAAACTCACCAGGTTACAACAAGAAGGAAGTGTAGATGAATTTACACATCAATGGGAATCCCTCTCTACATGAGTGTTTATACTATCTAATAATAAATTACTCTAGTCTTACGTAGGTGGTCTCAAGCCACATATCCAAGATGAGTTAAAATTGCATGAGATTACAACTTTCTAAATAGAAAGATTCAAGGCAAAGGTGGTAGAATACAAACTAGATGGCCAATCAAGATTCGACAAGGTTTATTCAAGAAGAAACATATCTCAGACTACAAATATGGAAAATGAAAAGTATATACCACCCAACCTATGAGACGATAAAATATGAAGTTTGGATTCCCAAAGAATAAAAGAAGGTAAATGTAAACAATGCAGATAGAAATGGGACTCGAGACATATGTACCGCATATAATATAACTCAAAAATTATATACATGTGAAGAAAAAAAATATGTTGAATCAGATTCAGAAAAATCAAAAAGTGAAGAAGTCAAGAACACCCAAAATATCACATCAGACCTCAAAGGTGACAACACACCAAGGATATTTCTCGCAACCATCACATGCATTATCCAACCAAAATATCTTAAATTCAAAGGACATATCAAAAATGATAATGTCACAGTACTAATCAACAAAAGAAGTACCCACAATTTTCTCGACATCAAGATTGCAAGAAAACTCAAATTATTCATATATCGGGTTCCATACATGAAGGTAATGGTTGTAGATGGAAAACAAAATAGAGAATGTAGGAAAATTCCATAAGGTGAAACTCCAAATATAAGATTTCAATTTGGAATCAGAACTCTACACCGTACCCCTGGGAGGAGTAGACATGGTTTTAGGAGTCCAATGGTTACAAACATTAGGAACCTACTTTTCCAATCACCAAAATAATTTCATCATATTCAAGTGGCAAG
This sequence comes from Picea engelmannii, assembly GCA_009831015.1. Lineage (NCBI taxonomy): Eukaryota > Viridiplantae > Streptophyta > Pinopsida > Pinales > Pinaceae > Picea > Picea engelmannii. The sequence goes on along the minus strand of ML786636.1, from coordinate 1,070,366 downwards.
GGAAAATGTATAAGTTATGTGGGTTTCAATCCCCCCAAACACAAGTTGTGTCCTATCAACAAATGGAAAATTTGATCCAGAAGGGAGAAATTGTCTATTTCATCCAATGCCACGAAATGGAGATACAAGATTCAGAACACGATAACTCCCAAGCTTCAAAAATCCAGGAACTAATTCAAAAACACAAGAAGGCATTTCAAGACCTCCCCATGGAGTTACCACCAGAAAGAATAATTGAACATGTAATTGAAGTTAATCCAGGATCAAGTTCGATCAAGGTTAGAACATAAAGATACCCCCATCATCATGAAACAAAAATAGAAAAGTTAGTCCAAGAGTTGTTAAAATGTGGCATTATCACAAAACACATAATTCCATATGAAACTCCAGTGGTGTTAGTATGGAATAAATATGGTTCTTTCAGGTTGTGCATAGATTACTGAGGATTAAACAAGATAACAATAAAGAACAAATTTCCTATCCCATTCATCGATGAAATGTTGGATGAACTCCATGTAGCCAGATATTTTTCAAAACTTAATTTGAGATCAAGGTACCATTAGATTAGAGTAATATTTGAATATGTACCCAAGACTTCCTTCCAGACACATGAAGGACACTACGAATTCAAAGTGATGCCTTTTGGGATAAATAATGCCCCTAATACTTTCCAAGCAACTATGAATGAACTATTTCATCCATACCTGAGAAAATATGTGTTAGTATTTTTTGAAAACATATTCATATACACCAAAACATGAAAGGAACATTTTAAGCATTTGTGACAAGTATTATCTCTCCTGGAAGAAAACCGATTCTATGCAAATATGTCAAAGTGTATATTTGGCAAGGAGGAAGTAGAGTATCTCAGTCACATATATCCAAAGATGGGGTCAAGGTATATCCATCAAGAACTATGCTCATTTAAATGCTCCCCTAACAAATCTCCTAAAGAAAAAATCCTTTCAATGGAATGAGGAAGCAGAAACATGTTTTGAATCTTTAAAGAAAATATGTCTACAACCCTCGTGTTAGAAACACCTGAATTCTCGATACCTTTCATAATTGAATGTGATGCCTCAGGTTTTGGGATCAGAGTAGTCTTGATGCAAGATGGACACCCCATAACATTTGAGAGAAGGAAACTAAACAAAAAAAATGATTATAGTCTACATACAACAAGGAAATTGTTTATGTCATGCATGCGTTAAAAAAATGGTAAAAGTATCTCTTGGGAATAAAGTTTTAGATACATAAATATCATAATAGTCTCCAATACTTGTTACAACAAAAAACATTGACAACCAAACAACAAAAATGGATAGAGAAAATTTCCACTTTTGATGTGGAAATCCTACATAAAAAGGGAAAATACAATATAGTGGCTGATGCCCTCTCATGAAAAGATGAATAAGGACAAGTTTTTGTAGTATCAATATAATTCCCGAATGGTTGGACACAATCCAAACCGAGTATGCCAAAATCCCAGAGACCTGTTCCATAGTCAATGATTTAAATCACTACCCTAAGTTTGAGTGGAGAAACAACAATTTATGGTATAAAGAAATAATCTTTCTAAATCCTAATTCAAAATTTAAATCCAAGGTCCTTCAATAATCCCATGATTGTCTAGCTGCAGGTCATGCCAGATTTTTCAAAACATACTATAATGCACAGATAAATTTCTTTTGGAAAGGGATGGATGCAAATATTCAGAATTATGTAGCAACGTGTGACCTTTGTTAAAGAAACAAAAGTGAAAATGTACTAACCCCTGGGTTACTCCAACTATTACACATTCCAAACCAAAAATGGGAAGAGATTTCAATAGATTTCATTGAAGGATTACCATATCAAAAGGAAAATATAAAAATATTAGTGGTAATGGATAGACTAACCAAGTATGCACACTTTATTGGAGTAAGAAAAATAGATTCCACAAAATAGACAACTAAATTCTTTTGTAAAAACTTTTACAAGCTACATGGGTTTCCCAAAGTCATCATCGGTGATAGAGATGCCAAGATTAAGGGAATTTCTCGAGATAATTTTGCAAAACAATTGGGATTTATATTAATATGAGATCTGATTACCATCCTCAAATAGATGGTCAAACAAAGGTTATCAATAAATTCGTAAAAACCTACCTCCATTGTTTTGTTACTGACAAGACAAATAAATGGTTTCATTGGTTGCACCTTATTAAGTGGTGGTATAACTCCACATATCACACATATGCCAAAATGACACCATTCCAATCTCTTTATGGATATGAACCTTCGACTTGGAAGGAGTTAGCCACAAGTCGAACAAAAATTTCTTCAGTTAAGGATCATTTAGACGAAAGTTAAAAAATTGTCTAGATACTTAAGGAAAACTTAGCAGTTGCAAGGAACCGAATGAAGAAACAAGTAGACCAACACCAAACATATAGAGAGTTCGAAGTTGGAGAATGGGTATTTGTAAGTCTTCAGCCCTATAAACAATTATTGCTTAAATGATAAGGAAGGAATAAGCAGGCTCCCAAGTTTTATGGACAATATCAAATCAACAGAAAAATCAGTCACATAGCTTATGTGTTGGAATTACCCGAGAAAATTTGGATCCACAACGTATTTCATGTATCATGTCTAAACAAATCCTTAGGGAAATATCAAAAGGAATATATAATGCTTCCTATATTGGATGATGAAGGGAGAATAGTTTTGGAGCCAGAGTCCATTATTTCCACCAGGGAAAAGAGATTGCATTCACAAGTAATCAAGGAGTATCCTATTTGAGTGCCTCATTGATAATCCTTATTTCCTCTCTTAGCTCATCACGATTTAAAATTTCATTATGCTTTTTTTCATGATCTTGTGTTATAACGACCAGGTTTTGCTTCAATTTTCCTTTTATATCTTTTTTTTAAGTTTATTATGCCTCGTTGTAGTTCAATCCTAACCTCTGCAAAAATATTCATATTAGTTATCCATGCCATCTCCACTATTTTATGGTATAGGGTTTCCCTAGGCTGCATGGCCCCCAGATCAATTACCCAGTCCGCTTCTTGTGCCAGTGCATCCTATGCATTGCCTTTGATTTTTTCTTTTATTTCATTTTCCCAGTGGGTAATGGTCTCTTTTCCTTTCGGCGTTACCAGAGTTTGGAAAGTGCCCTCCGCCTCTTTCTTCACCTGCTCCATTCTTTATATCCATCATGGGCTATTCGAGACTTTCTTTCCAAGGGGGTTCCTCTTCCTATTCGTTTGCCTCATTCTCACCTTCCCACTTGTTCTGTCGCAACTCTTTTGCTGGTTATTCATCCTATACCTCCCTTCACATAGGTTCTTTTTTTCCCTATCCTTATATCTGTGGTAGTCCCTGATGTTGCACTTATTCTAATTTTAGTTGTTTCTTCTTCTGTTCCTCTTATTGGGATTCTCCTGCCGCGTGCTTGTCCTTCCAATCATGGCTTGCCCATGAGTTAATGTTAACTGCTTCTTTATTTTTATCTTATTTTAACCCTGAAACCTATCTTCTTTTGATATCGATCAAATATCTATTCTCTGATCTAAGGAGTTGATTTTCTAATTCCAATTCGAAAATATTAGCTTGTAAACATGGAACCATTGAATAATATTTGTCCTTCCAGAAGGAAACCTCCAGATTGGGACCGATTTCAATTATTTCCTTTTCCTTTTCTTTAGCAATATTTTCAATTGGTTCTTGTGAAGAAACATGCCTTGGGGAAGAGACTTCCTAATTTGTAACCAATTCTTCATCCTTAACTTTGATAGGAGAACTAGCTTTCAAATTTTTCCTAGACTTATTTTTGAACATTCTTGATGTTTTCCTTCCTTGCCTCTTGTTCATAAATTTGACTAGACCAATGGAATCATAATTTTTTGTGGTAACATGTGGGTCGTATTCAGATGCAAGTGAGGAAAGTATGGTTTCTTGGAAGCTTCGAAAGAAACCTGAGGTGCTTCACTAGAAAACACACGATTCTGGACTAAGGTTAAACTTGATAGTTTGACTATGAGTAACCCTCACGGTGTTTTTTTGAGGAGAAGAAATGTGAGGGTAAGGAAAAATAATATCTTCTATAGGATCTGGGGTTTCCTCTTCAGAAAAGTAAGACTGTAAACCTTCTTCAAATTTACCTTAAAGTGATTTATTTTCACAAACATTTCCCAAGAATCACCATTTTGTTCTAACTAAAATTCGATCAGAATTTTCACTAAACCGTGATGAAAGACATTTCTTTCTAAACTGAGACTCTTTCTATGATAGAAATGTGTCATTTTAAACATGCATTTAAGAAATAATGAAAGCATGTTCAATTCATAATCCATGAAGACCATTAAAAGATGAAAGTGATAAATAAAGAAAATTCTATATCTGCCCTCACAGGTGATAAAACCCTTAATAACTACTAACGAAAAATGCCATGGGCATACCTTTGTAATCGCATTTGCATTCGGGAGATACCATAATTTCATACCAAGGAATCTCCTTCACCCTTTTAGTTTTAGACCAACATTCTCCTTTTAATGACAATTTAGTAACTCTCACTATTATTTCTTCATCTAGCTGTAATTATGTATCTCCACTTTTAGTGCGTTCACCATTGAAAGTTTGTGCGAAAGCTTTGGTGACCTGCGCATTATGACTGTTAAACATGCGCATAAAATATAACCAACCAACCCTCTCAAAAGTTGGAAAATAATCTTCCTGAGCTTTAATAAGCTTGACAACAGGTTCTAGTTTGGAAATCTTTCCCATGTTGACAGTTTACCACACTATAGTTCGTAAAACCCTCATAAACGAAAAACTAACAGATTCTTGCTTGCAAATGAGTGAAAATAGAGCTTCAATTCTTGAAACAAAATCTTATTTCAAGGAAGAAACACCATAGGTAATAACTCATGAATACAAAGATGTAGTTTAAAGATATACATGGATGTGAATCAATGAACTTCGGGAAAGGAGGACTATTTGTATGCAGTATGAAAGGACCCTGATTTAATATTCCTATAAATTGTTTTAAATTTATGATGGTCAGATTAGGAATATCGTACCACAACAAGATGTTATAGATCATGGGTACCAAAGTTATGATAGATAAGTAAGATTTCATAGGTTGCGATAGATCATTATTTAAACATTGTTTTTTAAAATCAACAATATATACAAAACTATAGCTTGTCAAATATTGTAGCTCATTGGAAAGTATGTAAATGAGAAAAATTATAAGAAATATGTGAAGTGGAAAAAAATTGAAAACCAACATTTAAATCAAAACCTTTGAGAAACATCCAATAAATAAAATATCATCAATGTTTGAATGAAAAAATCAAAGAAGTTAGGAGTATGGCCAAAATTGACAAAACTGAAATCATTGTTTAAGTAAAATAAAATTTCATTTTTCAAAAATGAAGAAAGAAGGGTCACAAATTTTATTTATAATACAAAATTTGGGAGGTATTTGTCTTCTACAACAAATGGTGACACACTTTTGAAATTGGTTATCTCTGTATATAAGACAAAGAAAAATATATTAGATCGCAAGAAATAAGAGAATTTATGAATTGTAGATAAATTGTATTTTTGACTAGTTTGTAAAAGATAAGAAAATAAAACAGTACTAGTACTCTTTAACTCTATCTCATTGAAGGGGATAAGGAGCATTTATTAATCTTATGACTGAGAACTGAAGCTTTTGATTTAACTAATAAGTAATGACTCTTCGCTATGTCAGAATTGAAGAGTTTAACTCATTGTACCTGATATTTCTTTACTACTAGGAGGCATGTTCAGTACCCCGACGAAGTTACCTTAATATCATATAAGCCTTTAACCGGTGCCAAAAAGCCTGTTTAGTACCCCGACGGGTTAGCATATATTTCCCACATCCTCATTTTGTTTATTTAAAATTTAAACTTTCATCTTTAATTCATGACTTATTGATTGCATTCGAGCAATGTCGAGAATAGAGGAGGGGTGATATAGAGAGTTATCTATTTATTTCTGAATCATGAAATGAGAACCAAACTGTTCATCTTATGATGTGCTATTTTACAATCAATTATTTTATTTTAAGAGACACAATATTACCCCAAAGAGACTTTGCTGAAGAGTATTTTCCTTGTTTTTAATTCTTTATAAAGATAAACTAGACATACAACTTATCCTTTGATTTTTTTAAAGAAATTTTCTTATTTCAAACAATCTAAATTACCTTCTCTTTGTACTATTTTTTTTTTCAAAGAAAACTGATTAACAAATGTATCCAATTTTTATAATAAAAAGATAATAAAAAACAAAATGAAAGAAAGAAAATTGAAAGATTAAAAAATATAACTACAAAAATATTTACAACTATTTTACAAGGATTGAAGTTTCTTTTAGGAAATTTGTTTTTTGATGATTAATCTATTTACAGGAAAAGACTCTTCTATGCATTTAAGAGTTTGCAAAATAATAGTAGATGGACCAATTTTCCGAGAAACCTGAAAATGACCTAACCACAACTTTTGAAACTTCAAATGTTTACCTTTTTCTTCATGGGCTTTATCCCATTTCAAAACTAAGTCACCAAATTCAAAAAATTTGTTACCGACAACTCTATTATCAAACCACTTTTTAGTGATCATATGATGGTTAGCAAAATTATTCTTAGCTTTATCCCTCACTTCCTCTAGTTTGAAAATCTGATTTGTACGATATTGAATACTAGAGCAAGGTTGTTCATCAATGGAATGTATTAAAGCTAAGGATAGTATAGAAATATTTGGTGGAAGAATAACCTCTTTCCCATAAACTAAAAAGTAAGGGGAAGTACCCAGTGATGCCTTATAAGAAATTCGATCTGCCCACAATGCATATATCAAAGTCTTGTGCCAATTTTTGTGGTTATCACTGATAGTTTTCTTAATAATTTTTAAAAGATTTTAATTAGTTGATTCAAATAAAATGTTACCCTTAGGATAATTATTATTTGAATGTTTTATTTTAATTCCCTTCTGAAGTGAAAAATCTATAAGCGATAGATCCGAAAAATAAGATGCATTATCAAAAACTAATGTGCTTGGGAGACCAAATCTTGTAATAATAAACTGATCTAAAAATGAGATTACCTGATCATTTGTAACTGATTTCAAATGTATGGCTTCCACCCATTTTGTAAAATAATCGGTGGTGGTAAGAATATACCTATATTGCTTGGAGGAATTAAGATAAATTTCACCAATAATATTGAGTCCCCATTGTTCAAATGGGTGTTCAAAAATGATTGGCTGCAGAGGTAACACTGATTTCTTTTCTCGTCTAGCTGAAGTTTGATAGCTTTTACATTTTTGAACATATGCATGAGAATCTTTAAATAACGTCGGTCAATAATAACCTGCATGTAAAATTTTGTTTGCAATTGTATCACCTCCAAAATGACCATCTGCAGGTCAAATAAAACATTATCAACTTCTTGTTTTTCTAAACATCTAAGTAACATTGAATAATAATTCTTTATGAAAATAACGCTATTGATAAGTTGATATTGTGTGGATTTTATTCTTAAAACATGTTTCTTTTTGAAGTCCAAATGAGAAGTGCAGTTCCATGATTAAGATAATAAACTAAATCTGAATATTGTGAATCAGGAATATCAGGAGTAACACATACCTGTTGTATATCTTCAATGATCTTTACGTTATCCACATTTTCATATGTAGTATCAATGGTTTTAGTTAATAACTTGCACAAACCTTGACCTCATATGATTTTTGTAGGTTTTATCTCTAAATCATATTCTTGTAACATTGTTACGCAAATTTTTCTCTTATCCCCTAATTCTTTCTGAATGAGCAAACTTCTGACTGAGGGATGTGGAACTATTACCTTGGTATGAGATTTTATAAGGAAAGGTCTGAAATGTTTAATGGATTTGAAAACTGCATAAGCTTGCTTTTCAACATCAATATAATTTAATTCTTCTCCTTGCAATGCTGAACTTTCGAAAACAATAGGTACTTCTATGTTTTGATCATTTTTTTGTGATAACATAGATGCGTAATATTTTTTAGAAGAAAAAGTATAAAAAACAAATTCCTTATCATAATTAAGAGAGAGAGTAAAGAAGATGCTTGAATGATCGACTTCTTTATAGAATTGAAAGCATATTTTTCAATTGTATTCCATTTGAATAATATGTCTTTTCTTCTCATATGTTGTAAGGGTAAGACTGTTTCTGTGAAATCTAGGATAAAACGCTTCACAAAATTGATTTGTCCAAGGAAAGATTGCATAGATTTTTTACTATGAGGAAAAGGAATTTCATAAATAATTTTACTCTAGAAGGATCAATTGAAATTCCTTCTTTGGAAACTATAAATCCCAAAAGTTTACCTTCTTGAAGAGAGAAAAATGATTTTTTAGGATTTAAATAAATTCCATACTTTCAACATCGTTCGAAAACTTGTTTAATATGAGAAATATGATCTAAACGATTATTAGAATAAATTGTAATATTGTCTAGATAAACAACAACAAATTTATTGATTAAACCACAAAAAACAATATCCATAGCTCGTTGGAAAGTTTCACCTGCATTAATTAAACCAAAAAACATTTTTTGATAAGTGTAAGTTCCCCATTTAGTTCTAAAATTAGTTTTGAGTCTATCATTAGGATGAACTAATACTTTATTATAACCGGAAAATCCGTCTAAAAATGATATCATTTCAGAACTCGAGACTGATTGAAGAATTTGCTCCATAGCAGGTAATGTAAAATTATATTTTTTGGAGCTCTGTTTAGGTTTCTTAAATCTATACAAATTCATATGTCTCAGTTCTTTTTCCTTACAGGCACAAGATTTGATACCCACTTGGAATTTCTTACTAGAAAAATGATCTTTGCTTTAAGACATTTGGTAAGTTCATTTTTAATTTGGTTTTCAAGATTAGGATGAATTTCCCTTAACTTTTGTTGAACTGTTTTTTCCTCTAAAAGCATAGGAATGATGTGTTGAATTACAAATGTATCAAAAGTTTTCAGGTCATCATATGACCATGCAAAAACATCCTTGTATTGCTTAAGAAACTTTATGAAAGACGTTCTTTCAAAAGGAGAACAACCTAATGCAAGATTGACATTTTTAGGAATTTGATTTGTTTCTAGATTAATAAGTTCCACACTCATAGTAGAACTTTGTTCTTTAAAATTTGTGGGTTTTTTAAATCTGTCTTTTAAATCATAAAGATCTTCTAATTTTACAACAGATTTATGAACAATATTTTCAGATTTAATTTTATCCTTAGGAGAAGATTTGTTCAACTCAAGATCATGTGATTCTTCGTCAATGATATCACTTTCATATGTTCCTTCTAAAGAGAGAAAATTAATTATATCAACATTGTCATTAAATACTCGCCAATTGGTTATGTTATTGGGAACACAAGGTAAAAAAATTAACTCAATAGAGAATCTATCTGGGGAAAAATATTTAGGGGGAATAATTGTAGAAGCTATGTTTTCCAATAGATATGCACTATCATTTTGCATTTTAGATATAGAAACAATACTAAATGAAAAAAATTGCTATTGATATCTTGAGCCAATTGCTGATAATGTTTAAAGTGAATAGAAATATAATGAATTTGATTTTTTACCTAGTTAACAACGATTTCCGAATCACCGAAGACCAAAATGTCCTACACATTCACGCTGATTGCCTTCTTTAGACCCTGAATTAGTGCCTCATACTTCATGGTATTATTTGTACACTGGAATTCCAATCTGCATGTTAACATAGTTTTTACACCATTAGGATTGATTAAAATGCAACCTGCACCAACACTATCATTAGATTTAGATCCATCAAAATAAAGTTTCCAAAATGGATAATTTATAGAATTATCTACAAAATTAATACAACGAGAAAAATCTGTTTGATAGAAATTTTCAATCTCTAAACTTTGATGTGTAGGTTTGAAAGGTGAAACCTGCGCATTAAAATTTCCAAAATAAGAATCGATTAAATAATTACCAACAATGCTATTAGAAAAATCTATAGGTTCATTTTATCCATCTAAATATGTCACATTATGTTTCATATGTTTCTCTTTGTTGACACATATTTGATTAGGTTTCCCATTATATGGAAGCCAAATATGATACCAATCAGTTGATAAATATCCATGAAGTTTTTCAGACCAATCTCGACTTAAAACTAATCCATAAGCATCTGGAATATCAATGACAATAATATCCATTATTTGAAAAAAATTAGAATTAGATGATAATCTGATTGATACATCCTTCAATTCTCCCAAATTTTTTACCCTTGTTCTATCCAATTGAACAATTTGAATATCTTCTTTCTTTGGTTTTGCATTAATATGAAGACAAACAAAATAAGGCATTATATTCGAAGATGCACCTGAATCATCCAAACAGTTATGCACATTTTTATTAAAAAATTTGAAAGTGAGAAGAAACAGAGGAGTATGTGACCTAGATTTATCACCTATAAGAATTGAACCAATATCTACTTCTAAATATAAAGTTTGAACTGTTGAAACTCTTTCTTTATTTGCTACTATAGTAGATGATGAACTTGTTTTCTCATAAAATCCTGAAGCCCTTAATAAACTATTCTTTTGAGATTTTAGTTTACTTAATTCATAAAGGGAAATGTTTGCTATGGTATTTTTCATATCTTCTATAATATCATAATCAATATTTCCAGGAATAACAAGACTTTTTGATATTGACTTGTTTTCTATAGGTTGTTTATTTGCTAGTGTATCGGTTTCAGAATTTGAAGATGTAGTTTTACTTCGGGTCTTAGCAATGAGAGATTATTCTATATCATCTTGATAAAAAATTCCATTAATATCCCAAAATACATTAGTATCTTTAACTTCTTCATTGTCCTCTCCTTCTTCCTCATCAACATTAAATCCTTCCGAAGTTTGGCCACCAGGTGGAATCTGTGGATTCCTTTTGACAAATGGCTTGAAAGGTTTATTTGAAACTTCAACTATTTTTCTTTTAACATCAACTATATCATTTGATAATGTTTTCATGACTTTCTATAAATTTTCCATTATCAAAAACATCTTTATCTTTTCTTTCATCTGTGATAATTGTTTTCTTTGTTGTTATAGAAGATCTTGAATCTCCACTTGAAGATTTACTTGCAATACTAGATATTTATTTTTCTACGTCTAAAGCTTATTGAATTTCTTTAGTCAAAGTTATATTTTTACTTTCTCTTTTAACAAACATATCAACGGAAACTGGTAAAACAGAGGAATAAAAGTCAATCTGAATGTCTAAACCAGGCCTGGATGTTTCATGCATTTTATCAAGAAGTTTAAGGAATATTTGATTGAAAACTTTGATTCTTTCTTTGGGACCCATTCTAATTTTGGATAATTTCACTAATAAAATAGATGAATATTTATCGTCCCCAAATTTCTTAATGAATAAATCCTCGAAAGTATCCCAATTATTAATGGAATTATATTGTAGAGAAAAATACCAAGTAGAAGCTTCTCCTTAAAAAGTGTATGGGAAAAGTCTACATACAACATCTTCATGCTCAACACTTCTCAGGTTAAAAACTAACATAAATTTGTTGATATTATCATTATAAGTTTCTCTTGATTCAAGATTAAATTTTGGTAACCATTTATTAGGATTTTTAGGTAAATCATGTTGATTTCCAGGAACATTGACTCCTCCCAGAGTTCTCCAAGGCGTTC
>ML786636.1:1035116-1050974 GCA_009831015.1 Picea engelmannii | reverse complement strand
ACAAACTAGATGGCCAATCAAGATTCGACAAGGTTTATTCAAGAAGAAACATATCTCAGACTACAAATATGGAAAATGAAAAGTATATACCACCCAACCTATGAGACGATAAAATATGAAGTTTGGATTCCCAAAGAATAAAAGAAGGTAAATGTAAACAATGCAGATAGAAATGGGACTCGAGACATATGTACCGCATATAATATAACTCAAAAATTATATACATGTGAAGAAAAAAAATATGTTGAATCAGATTCAGAAAAATCAAAAAGTGAAGAAGTCAAGAACACCCAAAATATCACATCAGACCTCAAAGGTGACAACACACCAAGGATATTTCTCGCAACCATCACATGCATTATCCAACCAAAATATCTTAAATTCAAAGGACATATCAAAAATGATAATGTCACAGTACTAATCAACAAAAGAAGTACCCACAATTTTCTCGACATCAAGATTGCAAGAAAACTCAAATTATTCATATATCGGGTTCCATACATGAAGGTAATGGTTGTAGATGGAAAACAAAATAGAGAATGTAGGAAAATTCCATAAGGTGAAACTCCAAATATAAGATTTCAATTTGGAATCAGAACTCTACACCGTACCCCTGGGAGGAGTAGACATGGTTTTAGGAGTCCAATGGTTACAAACATTAGGAACCTACTTTTCCAATCACCAAAATAATTTCATCATATTCAAGTGGCAAGGGAAAATGTATAAGTTATGTGGGTTTCAATCCCCCCAAACACAAGTTGTGTCCTATCAACAAATGGAAAATTTGATCCAGAAGGGAGAAATTGTCTATTTCATCCAATGCCACGAAATGGAGATACAAGATTCAGAACACGATAACTCCCAAGCTTCAAAAATCCAGGAACTAATTCAAAAACACAAGAAGGCATTTCAAGACCTCCCCATGGAGTTACCACCAGAAAGAATAATTGAACATGTAATTGAAGTTAATCCAGGATCAAGTTCGATCAAGGTTAGAACATAAAGATACCCCCATCATCATGAAACAAAAATAGAAAAGTTAGTCCAAGAGTTGTTAAAATGTGGCATTATCACAAAACACATAATTCCATATGAAACTCCAGTGGTGTTAGTATGGAATAAATATGGTTCTTTCAGGTTGTGCATAGATTACTGAGGATTAAACAAGATAACAATAAAGAACAAATTTCCTATCCCATTCATCGATGAAATGTTGGATGAACTCCATGTAGCCAGATATTTTTCAAAACTTAATTTGAGATCAAGGTACCATTAGATTAGAGTAATATTTGAATATGTACCCAAGACTTCCTTCCAGACACATGAAGGACACTACGAATTCAAAGTGATGCCTTTTGGGATAAATAATGCCCCTAATACTTTCCAAGCAACTATGAATGAACTATTTCATCCATACCTGAGAAAATATGTGTTAGTATTTTTTGAAAACATATTCATATACACCAAAACATGAAAGGAACATTTTAAGCATTTGTGACAAGTATTATCTCTCCTGGAAGAAAACCGATTCTATGCAAATATGTCAAAGTGTATATTTGGCAAGGAGGAAGTAGAGTATCTCAGTCACATATATCCAAAGATGGGGTCAAGGTATATCCATCAAGAACTATGCTCATTTAAATGCTCCCCTAACAAATCTCCTAAAGAAAAAATCCTTTCAATGGAATGAGGAAGCAGAAACATGTTTTGAATCTTTAAAGAAAATATGTCTACAACCCTCGTGTTAGAAACACCTGAATTCTCGATACCTTTCATAATTGAATGTGATGCCTCAGGTTTTGGGATCAGAGTAGTCTTGATGCAAGATGGACACCCCATAACATTTGAGAGAAGGAAACTAAACAAAAAAAATGATTATAGTCTACATACAACAAGGAAATTGTTTATGTCATGCATGCGTTAAAAAAATGGTAAAAGTATCTCTTGGGAATAAAGTTTTAGATACATAAATATCATAATAGTCTCCAATACTTGTTACAACAAAAAACATTGACAACCAAACAACAAAAATGGATAGAGAAAATTTCCACTTTTGATGTGGAAATCCTACATAAAAAGGGAAAATACAATATAGTGGCTGATGCCCTCTCATGAAAAGATGAATAAGGACAAGTTTTTGTAGTATCAATATAATTCCCGAATGGTTGGACACAATCCAAACCGAGTATGCCAAAATCCCAGAGACCTGTTCCATAGTCAATGATTTAAATCACTACCCTAAGTTTGAGTGGAGAAACAACAATTTATGGTATAAAGAAATAATCTTTCTAAATCCTAATTCAAAATTTAAATCCAAGGTCCTTCAATAATCCCATGATTGTCTAGCTGCAGGTCATGCCAGATTTTTCAAAACATACTATAATGCACAGATAAATTTCTTTTGGAAAGGGATGGATGCAAATATTCAGAATTATGTAGCAACGTGTGACCTTTGTTAAAGAAACAAAAGTGAAAATGTACTAACCCCTGGGTTACTCCAACTATTACACATTCCAAACCAAAAATGGGAAGAGATTTCAATAGATTTCATTGAAGGATTACCATATCAAAAGGAAAATATAAAAATATTAGTGGTAATGGATAGACTAACCAAGTATGCACACTTTATTGGAGTAAGAAAAATAGATTCCACAAAATAGACAACTAAATTCTTTTGTAAAAACTTTTACAAGCTACATGGGTTTCCCAAAGTCATCATCGGTGATAGAGATGCCAAGATTAAGGGAATTTCTCGAGATAATTTTGCAAAACAATTGGGATTTATATTAATATGAGATCTGATTACCATCCTCAAATAGATGGTCAAACAAAGGTTATCAATAAATTCGTAAAAACCTACCTCCATTGTTTTGTTACTGACAAGACAAATAAATGGTTTCATTGGTTGCACCTTATTAAGTGGTGGTATAACTCCACATATCACACATATGCCAAAATGACACCATTCCAATCTCTTTATGGATATGAACCTTCGACTTGGAAGGAGTTAGCCACAAGTCGAACAAAAATTTCTTCAGTTAAGGATCATTTAGACGAAAGTTAAAAAATTGTCTAGATACTTAAGGAAAACTTAGCAGTTGCAAGGAACCGAATGAAGAAACAAGTAGACCAACACCAAACATATAGAGAGTTCGAAGTTGGAGAATGGGTATTTGTAAGTCTTCAGCCCTATAAACAATTATTGCTTAAATGATAAGGAAGGAATAAGCAGGCTCCCAAGTTTTATGGACAATATCAAATCAACAGAAAAATCAGTCACATAGCTTATGTGTTGGAATTACCCGAGAAAATTTGGATCCACAACGTATTTCATGTATCATGTCTAAACAAATCCTTAGGGAAATATCAAAAGGAATATATAATGCTTCCTATATTGGATGATGAAGGGAGAATAGTTTTGGAGCCAGAGTCCATTATTTCCACCAGGGAAAAGAGATTGCATTCACAAGTAATCAAGGAGTATCCTATTTGAGTGCCTCATTGATAATCCTTATTTCCTCTCTTAGCTCATCACGATTTAAAATTTCATTATGCTTTTTTTCATGATCTTGTGTTATAACGACCAGGTTTTGCTTCAATTTTCCTTTTATATCTTTTTTTTAAGTTTATTATGCCTCGTTGTAGTTCAATCCTAACCTCTGCAAAAATATTCATATTAGTTATCCATGCCATCTCCACTATTTTATGGTATAGGGTTTCCCTAGGCTGCATGGCCCCCAGATCAATTACCCAGTCCGCTTCTTGTGCCAGTGCATCCTATGCATTGCCTTTGATTTTTTCTTTTATTTCATTTTCCCAGTGGGTAATGGTCTCTTTTCCTTTCGGCGTTACCAGAGTTTGGAAAGTGCCCTCCGCCTCTTTCTTCACCTGCTCCATTCTTTATATCCATCATGGGCTATTCGAGACTTTCTTTCCAAGGGGGTTCCTCTTCCTATTCGTTTGCCTCATTCTCACCTTCCCACTTGTTCTGTCGCAACTCTTTTGCTGGTTATTCATCCTATACCTCCCTTCACATAGGTTCTTTTTTTCCCTATCCTTATATCTGTGGTAGTCCCTGATGTTGCACTTATTCTAATTTTAGTTGTTTCTTCTTCTGTTCCTCTTATTGGGATTCTCCTGCCGCGTGCTTGTCCTTCCAATCATGGCTTGCCCATGAGTTAATGTTAACTGCTTCTTTATTTTTATCTTATTTTAACCCTGAAACCTATCTTCTTTTGATATCGATCAAATATCTATTCTCTGATCTAAGGAGTTGATTTTCTAATTCCAATTCGAAAATATTAGCTTGTAAACATGGAACCATTGAATAATATTTGTCCTTCCAGAAGGAAACCTCCAGATTGGGACCGATTTCAATTATTTCCT
This sequence comes from Picea engelmannii, assembly GCA_009831015.1. Lineage (NCBI taxonomy): Eukaryota > Viridiplantae > Streptophyta > Pinopsida > Pinales > Pinaceae > Picea > Picea engelmannii. The sequence goes on along the minus strand of ML786636.1, from coordinate 1,046,588 downwards.
TTTCCTTTTCTTTAGCAATATTTTCAATTGGTTCTTGTGAAGAAACATGCCTTGGGGAAGAGACTTCCTAATTTGTAACCAATTCTTCATCCTTAACTTTGATAGGAGAACTAGCTTTCAAATTTTTCCTAGACTTATTTTTGAACATTCTTGATGTTTTCCTTCCTTGCCTCTTGTTCATAAATTTGACTAGACCAATGGAATCATAATTTTTTGTGGTAACATGTGGGTCGTATTCAGATGCAAGTGAGGAAAGTATGGTTTCTTGGAAGCTTCGAAAGAAACCTGAGGTGCTTCACTAGAAAACACACGATTCTGGACTAAGGTTAAACTTGATAGTTTGACTATGAGTAACCCTCACGGTGTTTTTTTGAGGAGAAGAAATGTGAGGGTAAGGAAAAATAATATCTTCTATAGGATCTGGGGTTTCCTCTTCAGAAAAGTAAGACTGTAAACCTTCTTCAAATTTACCTTAAAGTGATTTATTTTCACAAACATTTCCCAAGAATCACCATTTTGTTCTAACTAAAATTCGATCAGAATTTTCACTAAACCGTGATGAAAGACATTTCTTTCTAAACTGAGACTCTTTCTATGATAGAAATGTGTCATTTTAAACATGCATTTAAGAAATAATGAAAGCATGTTCAATTCATAATCCATGAAGACCATTAAAAGATGAAAGTGATAAATAAAGAAAATTCTATATCTGCCCTCACAGGTGATAAAACCCTTAATAACTACTAACGAAAAATGCCATGGGCATACCTTTGTAATCGCATTTGCATTCGGGAGATACCATAATTTCATACCAAGGAATCTCCTTCACCCTTTTAGTTTTAGACCAACATTCTCCTTTTAATGACAATTTAGTAACTCTCACTATTATTTCTTCATCTAGCTGTAATTATGTATCTCCACTTTTAGTGCGTTCACCATTGAAAGTTTGTGCGAAAGCTTTGGTGACCTGCGCATTATGACTGTTAAACATGCGCATAAAATATAACCAACCAACCCTCTCAAAAGTTGGAAAATAATCTTCCTGAGCTTTAATAAGCTTGACAACAGGTTCTAGTTTGGAAATCTTTCCCATGTTGACAGTTTACCACACTATAGTTCGTAAAACCCTCATAAACGAAAAACTAACAGATTCTTGCTTGCAAATGAGTGAAAATAGAGCTTCAATTCTTGAAACAAAATCTTATTTCAAGGAAGAAACACCATAGGTAATAACTCATGAATACAAAGATGTAGTTTAAAGATATACATGGATGTGAATCAATGAACTTCGGGAAAGGAGGACTATTTGTATGCAGTATGAAAGGACCCTGATTTAATATTCCTATAAATTGTTTTAAATTTATGATGGTCAGATTAGGAATATCGTACCACAACAAGATGTTATAGATCATGGGTACCAAAGTTATGATAGATAAGTAAGATTTCATAGGTTGCGATAGATCATTATTTAAACATTGTTTTTTAAAATCAACAATATATACAAAACTATAGCTTGTCAAATATTGTAGCTCATTGGAAAGTATGTAAATGAGAAAAATTATAAGAAATATGTGAAGTGGAAAAAAATTGAAAACCAACATTTAAATCAAAACCTTTGAGAAACATCCAATAAATAAAATATCATCAATGTTTGAATGAAAAAATCAAAGAAGTTAGGAGTATGGCCAAAATTGACAAAACTGAAATCATTGTTTAAGTAAAATAAAATTTCATTTTTCAAAAATGAAGAAAGAAGGGTCACAAATTTTATTTATAATACAAAATTTGGGAGGTATTTGTCTTCTACAACAAATGGTGACACACTTTTGAAATTGGTTATCTCTGTATATAAGACAAAGAAAAATATATTAGATCGCAAGAAATAAGAGAATTTATGAATTGTAGATAAATTGTATTTTTGACTAGTTTGTAAAAGATAAGAAAATAAAACAGTACTAGTACTCTTTAACTCTATCTCATTGAAGGGGATAAGGAGCATTTATTAATCTTATGACTGAGAACTGAAGCTTTTGATTTAACTAATAAGTAATGACTCTTCGCTATGTCAGAATTGAAGAGTTTAACTCATTGTACCTGATATTTCTTTACTACTAGGAGGCATGTTCAGTACCCCGACGAAGTTACCTTAATATCATATAAGCCTTTAACCGGTGCCAAAAAGCCTGTTTAGTACCCCGACGGGTTAGCATATATTTCCCACATCCTCATTTTGTTTATTTAAAATTTAAACTTTCATCTTTAATTCATGACTTATTGATTGCATTCGAGCAATGTCGAGAATAGAGGAGGGGTGATATAGAGAGTTATCTATTTATTTCTGAATCATGAAATGAGAACCAAACTGTTCATCTTATGATGTGCTATTTTACAATCAATTATTTTATTTTAAGAGACACAATATTACCCCAAAGAGACTTTGCTGAAGAGTATTTTCCTTGTTTTTAATTCTTTATAAAGATAAACTAGACATACAACTTATCCTTTGATTTTTTTAAAGAAATTTTCTTATTTCAAACAATCTAAATTACCTTCTCTTTGTACTATTTTTTTTTTCAAAGAAAACTGATTAACAAATGTATCCAATTTTTATAATAAAAAGATAATAAAAAACAAAATGAAAGAAAGAAAATTGAAAGATTAAAAAATATAACTACAAAAATATTTACAACTATTTTACAAGGATTGAAGTTTCTTTTAGGAAATTTGTTTTTTGATGATTAATCTATTTACAGGAAAAGACTCTTCTATGCATTTAAGAGTTTGCAAAATAATAGTAGATGGACCAATTTTCCGAGAAACCTGAAAATGACCTAACCACAACTTTTGAAACTTCAAATGTTTACCTTTTTCTTCATGGGCTTTATCCCATTTCAAAACTAAGTCACCAAATTCAAAAAATTTGTTACCGACAACTCTATTATCAAACCACTTTTTAGTGATCATATGATGGTTAGCAAAATTATTCTTAGCTTTATCCCTCACTTCCTCTAGTTTGAAAATCTGATTTGTACGATATTGAATACTAGAGCAAGGTTGTTCATCAATGGAATGTATTAAAGCTAAGGATAGTATAGAAATATTTGGTGGAAGAATAACCTCTTTCCCATAAACTAAAAAGTAAGGGGAAGTACCCAGTGATGCCTTATAAGAAATTCGATCTGCCCACAATGCATATATCAAAGTCTTGTGCCAATTTTTGTGGTTATCACTGATAGTTTTCTTAATAATTTTTAAAAGATTTTAATTAGTTGATTCAAATAAAATGTTACCCTTAGGATAATTATTATTTGAATGTTTTATTTTAATTCCCTTCTGAAGTGAAAAATCTATAAGCGATAGATCCGAAAAATAAGATGCATTATCAAAAACTAATGTGCTTGGGAGACCAAATCTTGTAATAATAAACTGATCTAAAAATGAGATTACCTGATCATTTGTAACTGATTTCAAATGTATGGCTTCCACCCATTTTGTAAAATAATCGGTGGTGGTAAGAATATACCTATATTGCTTGGAGGAATTAAGATAAATTTCACCAATAATATTGAGTCCCCATTGTTCAAATGGGTGTTCAAAAATGATTGGCTGCAGAGGTAACACTGATTTCTTTTCTCGTCTAGCTGAAGTTTGATAGCTTTTACATTTTTGAACATATGCATGAGAATCTTTAAATAACGTCGGTCAATAATAACCTGCATGTAAAATTTTGTTTGCAATTGTATCACCTCCAAAATGACCATCTGCAGGTCAAATAAAACATTATCAACTTCTTGTTTTTCTAAACATCTAAGTAACATTGAATAATAATTCTTTATGAAAATAACGCTATTGATAAGTTGATATTGTGTGGATTTTATTCTTAAAACATGTTTCTTTTTGAAGTCCAAATGAGAAGTGCAGTTCCATGATTAAGATAATAAACTAAATCTGAATATTGTGAATCAGGAATATCAGGAGTAACACATACCTGTTGTATATCTTCAATGATCTTTACGTTATCCACATTTTCATATGTAGTATCAATGGTTTTAGTTAATAACTTGCACAAACCTTGACCTCATATGATTTTTGTAGGTTTTATCTCTAAATCATATTCTTGTAACATTGTTACGCAAATTTTTCTCTTATCCCCTAATTCTTTCTGAATGAGCAAACTTCTGACTGAGGGATGTGGAACTATTACCTTGGTATGAGATTTTATAAGGAAAGGTCTGAAATGTTTAATGGATTTGAAAACTGCATAAGCTTGCTTTTCAACATCAATATAATTTAATTCTTCTCCTTGCAATGCTGAACTTTCGAAAACAATAGGTACTTCTATGTTTTGATCATTTTTTTGTGATAACATAGATGCGTAATATTTTTTAGAAGAAAAAGTATAAAAAACAAATTCCTTATCATAATTAAGAGAGAGAGTAAAGAAGATGCTTGAATGATCGACTTCTTTATAGAATTGAAAGCATATTTTTCAATTGTATTCCATTTGAATAATATGTCTTTTCTTCTCATATGTTGTAAGGGTAAGACTGTTTCTGTGAAATCTAGGATAAAACGCTTCACAAAATTGATTTGTCCAAGGAAAGATTGCATAGATTTTTTACTATGAGGAAAAGGAATTTCATAAATAATTTTACTCTAGAAGGATCAATTGAAATTCCTTCTTTGGAAACTATAAATCCCAAAAGTTTACCTTCTTGAAGAGAGAAAAATGATTTTTTAGGATTTAAATAAATTCCATACTTTCAACATCGTTCGAAAACTTGTTTAATATGAGAAATATGATCTAAACGATTATTAGAATAAATTGTAATATTGTCTAGATAAACAACAACAAATTTATTGATTAAACCACAAAAAACAATATCCATAGCTCGTTGGAAAGTTTCACCTGCATTAATTAAACCAAAAAACATTTTTTGATAAGTGTAAGTTCCCCATTTAGTTCTAAAATTAGTTTTGAGTCTATCATTAGGATGAACTAATACTTTATTATAACCGGAAAATCCGTCTAAAAATGATATCATTTCAGAACTCGAGACTGATTGAAGAATTTGCTCCATAGCAGGTAATGTAAAATTATATTTTTTGGAGCTCTGTTTAGGTTTCTTAAATCTATACAAATTCATATGTCTCAGTTCTTTTTCCTTACAGGCACAAGATTTGATACCCACTTGGAATTTCTTACTAGAAAAATGATCTTTGCTTTAAGACATTTGGTAAGTTCATTTTTAATTTGGTTTTCAAGATTAGGATGAATTTCCCTTAACTTTTGTTGAACTGTTTTTTCCTCTAAAAGCATAGGAATGATGTGTTGAATTACAAATGTATCAAAAGTTTTCAGGTCATCATATGACCATGCAAAAACATCCTTGTATTGCTTAAGAAACTTTATGAAAGACGTTCTTTCAAAAGGAGAACAACCTAATGCAAGATTGACATTTTTAGGAATTTGATTTGTTTCTAGATTAATAAGTTCCACACTCATAGTAGAACTTTGTTCTTTAAAATTTGTGGGTTTTTTAAATCTGTCTTTTAAATCATAAAGATCTTCTAATTTTACAACAGATTTATGAACAATATTTTCAGATTTAATTTTATCCTTAGGAGAAGATTTGTTCAACTCAAGATCATGTGATTCTTCGTCAATGATATCACTTTCATATGTTCCTTCTAAAGAGAGAAAATTAATTATATCAACATTGTCATTAAATACTCGCCAATTGGTTATGTTATTGGGAACACAAGGTAAAAAAATTAACTCAATAGAGAATCTATCTGGGGAAAAATATTTAGGGGGAATAATTGTAGAAGCTATGTTTTCCAATAGATATGCACTATCATTTTGCATTTTAGATATAGAAACAATACTAAATGAAAAAAATTGCTATTGATATCTTGAGCCAATTGCTGATAATGTTTAAAGTGAATAGAAATATAATGAATTTGATTTTTTACCTAGTTAACAACGATTTCCGAATCACCGAAGACCAAAATGTCCTACACATTCACGCTGATTGCCTTCTTTAGACCCTGAATTAGTGCCTCATACTTCATGGTATTATTTGTACACTGGAATTCCAATCTGCATGTTAACATAGTTTTTACACCATTAGGATTGATTAAAATGCAACCTGCACCAACACTATCATTAGATTTAGATCCATCAAAATAAAGTTTCCAAAATGGATAATTTATAGAATTATCTACAAAATTAATACAACGAGAAAAATCTGTTTGATAGAAATTTTCAATCTCTAAACTTTGATGTGTAGGTTTGAAAGGTGAAACCTGCGCATTAAAATTTCCAAAATAAGAATCGATTAAATAATTACCAACAATGCTATTAGAAAAATCTATAGGTTCATTTTATCCATCTAAATATGTCACATTATGTTTCATATGTTTCTCTTTGTTGACACATATTTGATTAGGTTTCCCATTATATGGAAGCCAAATATGATACCAATCAGTTGATAAATATCCATGAAGTTTTTCAGACCAATCTCGACTTAAAACTAATCCATAAGCATCTGGAATATCAATGACAATAATATCCATTATTTGAAAAAAATTAGAATTAGATGATAATCTGATTGATACATCCTTCAATTCTCCCAAATTTTTTACCCTTGTTCTATCCAATTGAACAATTTGAATATCTTCTTTCTTTGGTTTTGCATTAATATGAAGACAAACAAAATAAGGCATTATATTCGAAGATGCACCTGAATCATCCAAACAGTTATGCACATTTTTATTAAAAAATTTGAAAGTGAGAAGAAACAGAGGAGTATGTGACCTAGATTTATCACCTATAAGAATTGAACCAATATCTACTTCTAAATATAAAGTTTGAACTGTTGAAACTCTTTCTTTATTTGCTACTATAGTAGATGATGAACTTGTTTTCTCATAAAATCCTGAAGCCCTTAATAAACTATTCTTTTGAGATTTTAGTTTACTTAATTCATAAAGGGAAATGTTTGCTATGGTATTTTTCATATCTTCTATAATATCATAATCAATATTTCCAGGAATAACAAGACTTTTTGATATTGACTTGTTTTCTATAGGTTGTTTATTTGCTAGTGTATCGGTTTCAGAATTTGAAGATGTAGTTTTACTTCGGGTCTTAGCAATGAGAGATTATTCTATATCATCTTGATAAAAAATTCCATTAATATCCCAAAATACATTAGTATCTTTAACTTCTTCATTGTCCTCTCCTTCTTCCTCATCAACATTAAATCCTTCCGAAGTTTGGCCACCAGGTGGAATCTGTGGATTCCTTTTGACAAATGGCTTGAAAGGTTTATTTGAAACTTCAACTATTTTTCTTTTAACATCAACTATATCATTTGATAATGTTTTCATGACTTTCTATAAATTTTCCATTATCAAAAACATCTTTATCTTTTCTTTCATCTGTGATAATTGTTTTCTTTGTTGTTATAGAAGATCTTGAATCTCCACTTGAAGATTTACTTGCAATACTAGATATTTATTTTTCTACGTCTAAAGCTTATTGAATTTCTTTAGTCAAAGTTATATTTTTACTTTCTCTTTTAACAAACATATCAACGGAAACTGGTAAAACAGAGGAATAAAAGTCAATCTGAATGTCTAAACCAGGCCTGGATGTTTCATGCATTTTATCAAGAAGTTTAAGGAATATTTGATTGAAAACTTTGATTCTTTCTTTGGGACCCATTCTAATTTTGGATAATTTCACTAATAAAATAGATGAATATTTATCGTCCCCAAATTTCTTAATGAATAAATCCTCGAAAGTATCCCAATTATTAATGGAATTATATTGTAGAGAAAAATACCAAGTAGAAGCTTCTCCTTAAAAAGTGTATGGGAAAAGTCTACATACAACATCTTCATGCTCAACACTTCTCAGGTTAAAAACTAACATAAATTTGTTGATATTATCATTATAAGTTTCTCTTGATTCAAGATTAAATTTTGGTAACCATTTATTAGGATTTTTAGGTAAATCATGTTGATTTCCAGGAACATTGACTCCTCCCAGAGTTCTCCAAGGCGTTCTGGGTACTCCGACCATAGTATTTGGTTGACGAGGAGGTGATGGAGGAGGATATGGAATAGGGGATGTATGTAGAGGAGGATTTGAGGGAGGATTATTTCAAACAATTTTAATTATGTTTTTTCTGATATGGACAAGGACTTGAAAATTAATATGTTCAATACTTAACCCCTGTCTCTGTGATATTTTAAGAACACCTAATTCTTGAATGAAATAATCTATATAAGGATCAGAAGATCGTTGAGAATTTTTTCCTTGATTTCTAAGCTCTTCTATTCGTTGCTTTATTTGTTGAAACTACGAAGAACTAAGAAAAATGGAAGAAATATCACTTACAGTTCTACGAATTGGAGATTCTGATTGTGTGGTAACAAAAGATACTATGGGTGACGTTGATCTACTTGAATGGTATTTGGTTTTGTTGGTTGTTTTCCCATTCATTATCAGAGCGTCCTCCTTCTAGCACCAAAATGTTGATAGTCAAATATGACCATGTTCAACATGAAGGAATTCACCCGGTCAAGGTCCCATTTAAACCCTTATCCGTTGTAAATGGAGTTTCTGACTGGTTTATGTCTAGTTACCTAAAACTATTTAATATATTAATTCAAAAAATATACACCTTCTAATGAATTGAAAAGTTTTTAGATTTTATTGAATAACAAACTAACATATAAATATATATACAGATTTTAAACTATATACAAAAGATTAATTAATTCTAGTTAGCATAAAAATTACCTCTATGAAAGAGGATTTGGTTTTCTTTTAAAAAGTGACAAGTATGTATAATGAAAGTAAAAGAAATTAACTAAATCAGAATAAAACTAAAACAAAAATCTAATCATTGGGACGAAATTCAAATAATATATAAATCTAAGTAAAATAAACAATATTCTAAAGATATATATCTTCAAAACAAATGTTTAATTATATCAACTGAAAATGAATTACTAAACATGTTTAAATAATTAACATAGACTTATAATCCCAACAGTAACACATATATATATTAATCACTGAAATAATGTGTCAAATAAAAAATGAATTTGATTTAATTTATTAGTAGTAATTAACTAAATCAATCTCTAATATCATCAACACATAATCCAGATAAAATTTTGATTTCAAAAAATAAACACTCAAATATCAGTAATAGTACGAAATACTGATTGCCTGTATTAGTATATAAAGTCATAAAGAGATTCAGAATAATTTATCAAAACATAAACTTGTACAACAATGTATAAGCTTTGTTCTCCTTAAAAAAAACTGAAAAACTCTTCCTCTAATTGTTTTTCCTTCATTGTTTTATATTGAAGGAATTCAAAAATGGAAATTAACTTCCATAACCATAAAAATTTATCCATTTAGAATGGGAAAATAACAAAATTGTTTAATTCCCCAAACTAAATTAACTAAGTGCATAAAAATAAAAACTACTAATTGTTCAATTTTAAAATTTTGTCTGGAAACTAATTTTCTCATTTCCCGCATTTTCCAAGACATTATTTTTACACCAATAACCAATTTTTTTTTATCACTAAGTGTTATTGGGAACGATCTTGAAATCAGAATTAACAAAAATATTAACTCCTGGTGAGTTAATGTTAACTGCTTCTTTCGTTTTATCTTGTTTGAACGTTGAAACCTGTCTTCTTTGACTATCGATCAAAACTCTATTCTCTGATCTAAGGATTTTATTTTCTAATTCCAAATCGATTATATTATCTTGTAACACTGGAACCATTGAATAATATTTGTCCTTCCAGAAGGAAACCTCTAGATTGGGACCGATTTCAATTCTTTCATTTTCTTTTCCTTTAGAAATATTTTCAATTGGTTCCTGTGAAGAAACGAGCTGTGGGGAAGAGCCTTTTTTATTTGTAACCAATTCTTCATCCTCAACTTGGATAGGATAAATAGATTTCAAATTTTTCCTAGACTTATTTATGAACATTCTTGATATTTTCCTTCCTTTCCTCTTGTTCATAAAATCGACTAGACTAATGGAATCATCATTTTTTGTGGTAACATGTGGGTTGCATTCAGATGAAAGCAAGGAAACTACAATTTTCTTGGAAGCTTTGAAAGAAACCTGAGGTGCTTCACTGAAAACAAACGATTTTGGACTAAGGTTAAACTTGACAATTAGACTGCGAGTAGCCCTCATGGTGGTTTACTGAATAGAAGAAACGCTAGGGTAAGGAATAATGATATCTTCTACAAGATCTGGGGTTTCCTCTTCAGAAAAGTGAGACTGTAAACCTGCTTCAGAATTTACCTGAAAGTGATTCTTTTAAGAAATGTTTCCCAAGAATCACCATTCCGTTCTAACTGAAATTCAATCAGAATTTTCACTAAACCATGATGAAAGACATTTCTTTTTGAAATGCGACTCTTTCTCTGATAGAAATGTGCCATTTTAGATAAGATTCTAATCAAGAACATAGGCATGTTCAATTCATAATCCATGAAGACCATTAAAATCCGAAAGTGATAAATAAAGAAAAGGATACATCTTCCCTCACATGTGATAAACCTCTTAATAACTACTAACAAAAACTGCCATTTTTCTTTAATATATGATATCGACATACCTTTGTAATCGTATTTGCATTCGGGAGATACCATAATTCCAGTCTAAGGAATATCCTTCACCCTTTTGGTTTTAGACCAACATTCTCCTTTTAATGGAATTTTAGTAAATCTGTCTATTATTTCTTCATCCAACTGTAATTCTATATCCCAAATTTTAGCGTGTTCACCATTGAAATTTCGTGCGAAATCTTTGGTGACCTAGACGTTATGAACATTAAACATGCACACAAAATTTAACCAACCAACCCTCTCAAAAGTTGGAAAATAATATTTCTGATCTTTAATAAGATCGGTAACAAGTTCTACTCTAGAAATCATTCCCATCTTGACAATTTACCACGCTATAGTTTGGAAAACCCTCATAAACAAAAACTAACAGACTCTCACTTGCAAATGAATGAAACCGAAGCTTCAATTCTTGAAACAAAATCTTATTTCGTGGAAGAAACACCATAGGTAATAACTCATGAATACATAGATGCAATTTAAAGCTATACATGGATGCAAAACAATGAACTTCAGGAAAGGAGGAATGTTCATATACAGTTTGAAAAGACTTCGATTTAATCTCCCAATAAATTGTTTTAAATTTATGATGATCAGATCAGGCATATTGTACCACAACAAGATGTTATATATTGGAGGTATCGAAGTTATGATAGCTAAGTAATATTTCGTAGGTTATGATATTTAAAAAAAAAGAAAGTTTTATTTCCTCATAAAAAAACTGTGATTGTACATATCAAATCATGTTCTAGGGCCTGCCACCTGTTCCACCAAACTAGTGGAAACCAGAA
>ML786636.1:1000959-1028168 GCA_009831015.1 Picea engelmannii | reverse complement strand
TTGTTACCGAGCTTAAACATTAAACAATTATGCTCATTTTAAACTCTTTACAGAGAACTTCATGACAATCACAATAATGCAGGGAAGTAAGCAATAGAACATTCAACATCATTCACACACATGAAATACACAGAGACAGATATTTCCTGAGGAAACCCATAAAGGGTAAAAACCTCTTCTTCTTTATATGATAATTAATATTTACATTCTGTACATTATCATACTTATGAGCTCCAACTCATTGTGAGGCTACAACCTCTATTTTGCAAGCTGCAACTTGCTGAGAGCACCAACTCTATGTTTTCTCTAGCACCTACTAGAAGGAAGCACCAACTCCCTGGTATCTCTAGCACAGACTAGAAGGAAGCACCTACTACTTGGTTTCTCTAGCACCCACTAGAAGGAAGCAACAACTCCCTAAGTGTTCCAACACCAACTGGATGGAAGAAACAACTTCCAGTCACACAAGCACCAATGTTCTCCCTTGCACCACCCTGCCACCTTGGTTTTTCTGGCTGCAACTAGATGGAAGCTACAACTCCCTGTGTTCAAGCACCCACTTGAACCTATGAGGACAACAGTCCTCCCTAGCACCTCCCAACCACCCTGAAATATAAATATTTTCTACAGAAACTTATTATAGTCATATAATGTTCATCAATGGCTTACTAGTCTCATCATTGTTATGATAAAATGCCCTGTTTTTCCTGCATCAATGTCTTCCTGCTTGCATCCTTTTGAGCTTTCTGATATTCTTCTCTGTCTCTGTATGCACACCTCAGATTTATCTTCTTTTCTTAGATATGCATCTATGTTCTTTTCTTCTTCTGTGCTTCATCTCCTGCACAACATGATTCTACATGCATGCATCACTCACAACAACATCCCTCATGTCTTCTATGTTCTGCGCATTTATACTATATGTGAACCTTATTCTTCCTCCATGCACAATGCTTATTCTTTCTCTTCACAGTGTCACGGTTATGCTCATTGGGTTTTTTATTGCCACTCCACCTTTCCGCCCTCTGCTTCCCTCAAGCATCTCTCCCTTCTTCTTTGTTCTGCATCACCTACTCATGTCGAGTCCTCTGGTCATCATCATGGAAACTCTTCATCTTTTCTGGTGGTTCCCCCATGTGTTAATCATCACTGGGAGTTATGCTGAGATTCCTTAGCTTCACTGGCATTTCAGACTCTTCGTCCTCTCTTTCATATGTCAATCATCTCTATGATCAGTCTTCATTGCACTGGCAGATGCCTCAAGACACTTCGTATTCTCTGTCGATCACCCTGAAGACTCTTTGAATTCTCTGGCAGAAACCATCAGTGGTCTCTAATAGTTACACCGAGGCTCTTCGGCCCCTTCTGGAAGCCACCCTACAACTCCTCAAATTCTCTGGCCGTTGCAATCACTTCGTTCTGGCAGTTACTGAGAGAAACTCCTTGCGTTCATGCATTTTGATGCCTTCTCTCTTCCTAAAGAAAACTTCACAGTGGGTGTTAGCTCTTCTGGCTAAGCGCCTTCCTTTCAGGTGACCTCTAGCGGTGACTAAATGCCCATTCATAAGGATCTTTCACGACTTGCATTTCAGGGATCTGGGGATGAGGCATCTCGACTCTCCAAGTCATGATATTTGAAATGGATCTTAGCTGCATGCTAGCTCCTCCCTTAAACCTTCAATGATGTGACCAATGGCTGTGACCACAACCCTATTTAAAAAGGCATTTCACGATTTTGCATTTCGGGTTTTCTCCCACAAGTCTCTTTGACTCATATTGTGAACCCTGAAATGGAGTTTGGTTGTTCTAGCTCCTTCCTCCAACATGACCACTGGCGGTGACCATAGCTTAACTCGAAACTGCATTTCGTAATTTCGCGTTTCGGGGATTCTTCTATGAGTCCCTTGACTCCTCCAAGTTCCGGTACCCGAAATGGAGCCTAGCTACACTAGCTCCTTCCACTCACGCGACCACGGGCAGTGACTAGCGGCCAAGTCCGAAAACGCATTTCACATTTCGTGTTTCAGGGATTCTGTGAAGAGTCATCTTGAATCTCCATGTCACAAAATTTGAAATGTATCTTGGAAGCTCTATCTCTACTCTCCAAATCTCGACGACGTGACCACAAGATATGACCACTGACTAGTCATTTGAGTGCTTTTCTCTTCAGATCAGCGGTCCATGATCTGTGGTGATTGGAGGACTATCCTCCTTCCTGGAACTTCATCTTTCGGGACTTTGGTGGAGTATTGATGCTAAAAATCCCGAAACTAAACTCCCGGAGTGACATCATTCTTGCGTCACTCAATGATGTGTCATAAGCTGAGTGGCTACCACGTGTCACTAAGAATTATGATTTCCAGTGGCCTGAAATGACAAGTAAACTTGACACTTGTCCTTGTATGATTGCGCCATGTGCCCTTGCTAACGTAGACTTCCACCTGTCCTTTCTGATGTGGTCTATCATGAACTACCTCCTGGATATGATGACCCATATTCATCCTTGATCCAACGACTAAGATGATTTCATGATTTCGCATATCGAGAGTTCGAGAGGTTAGAACACCTCGTTCCTTTGACTTTCCAGTCAACAAAGAGATAATGTTTCACCACGTGTCCTTCTTGGATCAACAGACCATATTTCTCCTCGATCCGACGGCTCATATCATTTCTCCATTTCATGTTTCGCGATTTGGAAGAATAGAGCACCTCGTGCCTTTGACTTTTCAGTCAGCGGAATGCCAAGCTTTAGCCATGTGTTCTTTGGATCCAATGATCCATGACTGTCTTCGATGGATGACCATGATTCCTTCACAGCTTTGGAGTGTTGGATGACTCCTGGGCTTATCCTCCTTGCAGCTCTACTGGATCTAATGACTGCTAGTCCTTCGTATTACCTCCATATATGATGGTGCAGATCTTATCGTGATTTCGCATATTGTGAGTTGGAAGGATAGAGCACTTCCTTCCTTTGACTTTCCAGTCAGCGAAATGCCAATCGCTCGCCATGTGTCCTTCTTGAAGATGGATGGTCTTCCTGCTTTCAGGATTTCATAGGCCCACTTCATCTTGCACGTAAATATTGTGCTCCTTCTTATTGATCCAATAACGATTAGTATTTGGGCTCAGATCTAACACATGAAAACTGTTCTCTTCTACTGTGCGCTCCTCCTATATGAATTCAAATCTGACGATCATCGAGAATTCTAAATGGGATCCAATGATCATTGTTGCTCTTCATTGTTATGATTCTGATCTTGCCATGCCCTCATCGTTGTTAATCGTCCTTGATTTCCTGTTTGCCATCGATTTCTATTCCATCATCGCCTCTGATCTTCCTTGCTTGCCTGTTTTCCATCGTTGTCTCCCAACTGTAACCCTGCCAACATCACTACTGTTCTTTCCTGTAACCATACCATCATTGCTACTATTCTTGCCATCAATGAAAAGCATGCTTAGCATGTAAACATGCCAACATGGAACCCTTCTGTTCTGGTCAGAAAAAAAGAAAATTCCCCCACCTGTTCCATGAAACATTTCGAAACCAAAACATGTGGCATAATAGTATTGAGACAAAGATTTCTGAACATGCAACAAAAATTCTGAACAGAGCATGGCCAGAAAATTTGGACAGAGCACAAAACAATAAATCTGAACATGAATACAAAAATTCTCTGTGTTTTTGCAAAGGACGTGTAGAGAGCCTAAGATATTTAATCATTAAAAGAGCCATTAAAACCTGCTATCGTGAGTGTTACCATGAAGAGTGAATATGTAAGGTTGCATGTAGATTGAGCAACACTACTAGCTTTTCAAGCTTGAGAGTGCATCAAATAGTATGTCAAGTCTGCTGCTGAGAAGAGTGTGCCTATGGAGCTACTCCATCATGTTCCTCAACATCTTGAATATGAGCTCTAGATGGTCTGGGTCCAGGAAGCAAAGAGAGTGCAAATATTGCACCATGACTGAGGTGGGAAGTGGAGGCTCAACCGGGCGGTCAACCAAAGGAATTTCTTCCTAGATTATACAAGTCTCCCCCTCCATGGCCCTCATTGTAGAAGTAGCAGGGAGATTGGTGCTAGGATGGTCTTGAGGGTCTGGGACTGTGTAGAGGAGGGAATCTAGCAATACCATAATTGGTTCTTTTGGAATTTCCTCCTCTACATAGGCCATTGGAGGTGAATTTGGTTCCTTATTTGATTGAATCAGTGTGATAGAAGAAGCATGGGAATGATTGCAGAGGCACCTCTTCCTGACTGCATAGCTATACCAAGAAGGAACCCTCTTAGTATTTCATGCTCTCGAGGCATGGAGGTTAAGGAAAACTATATTGAACTTAGCTGAAGAAAGCACAGAGCTGGGAGAGTGGATGAAGTGAAGCATGACTGCGGAAACTGAGTTGAGTGGAATGAGCCATAAAAAACCAAGAGGAAATGGAGGAGTGCTATGGGAGCTGAGGTAGCCTTGCACATGCCTCCTATACCCATCGTCGTCCGTTGAACAAGGTTCATTGAGAGCTCCATTAAACCTGTGCGAGGGAACTGTCCAGCCTATGCAAGAGCATGTTGAATGCTGTCCTCCATATGAGATTTGAAGGCAAGGGTGGCGACATGCCTCATAAATGGCTTGGGCTGCATGTTATCTATGTCACACCCCATTCGGGGGGATTTCGTAGGATATGATAGATCATTATTGAAACATTTCTTTTAAAAATCAACAATAGATAAAAAATGTAGCTTATCAAATATTGTAGCTTGTTGGAAAGTATGTAAATGAGAAACATAATAAGAAATATGTGAAGTGGAAAAAATTTAAAAACCAACATTTAAATCAAAACCTTTGAGAAACATCCAATAAAGAAAATGTAATTAATGTTTGAATGAAAAATTCAAAGAAGTTGGGAGTATGGCCAAAATTGAAAAAACTGAAAACATTATTTAAGTAAACTAAAATTTCATTTTTCAAAAATGAAGAAAGAAGGGTCACAAATTTTATTTGTAATACCAAATTTTGGAGGTTGTTGTCTTCTACAAAAAATCATGACACACTGTTGAAACCAGTTATCTCTGTATATAATACAAAGACAAATATATCAGATCGCAAGAAATAGGAGAA
This sequence comes from Picea engelmannii, assembly GCA_009831015.1. Taxonomy (NCBI): domain Eukaryota; kingdom Viridiplantae; phylum Streptophyta; class Pinopsida; order Pinales; family Pinaceae; genus Picea; species Picea engelmannii. The sequence continues at coordinate 1,023,053 of ML786636.1, read as the reverse complement.
TTTACGAACTGTTGATAAATTATATTTATGACTATTTTGTAAAAGATAAAAAAAAAAGTACTAGTACTCTTTAACTCTATCTCATTTGAGGGGATAACGAGCATTTATTAATCTTATGACTGGGAAATGAATATTTGATTTAACTCCTAAGTAAAGCCTCTTCACTATGTCAAAATTGAATATTTTAACTCACTGTACCTGGTATTGCTTCACTGCCGGCAACCCTGTTCAATACCTCGCCGAAGTTACCTTAATATCATATAAGCATTTATCTGCTGCCAACATGCCTATTCAGTATCTCAGTGGGTTAGCATATATTTCCCACATCCTCATTTTATTTATTTAAAATTTCAACTTTTGTCTTTAATTCATGACTTATTGATTGCATTCGAGCAATGGAGAGACTAGAGGAGGGGTGATATATAGAGTTATTTATTTATTTATGAATCATGAAATGAGAATTAAAGTGTTCGTCTTATGATGTTCTATTTCCAAATCAATTATTTTATTGTAAGGGACATAATATTACCCCAAAGAGACTTTGCTGAAGATTATTTTCCTTGTTTTTAATTCTTTATAAAGATAAACTAGATAAAAAAATTATCCTTTGATTTTTTTAATTTTTTTTTCTTATTTCAAACAATCTAAATTAGCTTCTTCGTGCTAAAAATAATTTCAAAGACAAATTATTAACATATGTATCCAATTTTTATATCAGATCAACAACCAAAAAGATAATAAAAAACAAAATGAAAGAAAGAAAATGGAAAGATTAAAAAATATAAATACAAAAATATTTACAACTATTTTACAAGGATTGAAGTATCTTTTAGGAAAAATATTTTTTGAGGATTAATACATTTACATGAAAATACTCTTCTATGCATTCATGAGTTTGCAAAATAATAGTAGATGGACCAATTTTCTGAGCAACCTGAAAATGACCTAACCACACCTTTTGAAACTTCAAATGTTTACCTTTTTCTTCATGGGATTTATCCCATTTCAAAACTAGGTCACCAACTTAAAAATATTTGTTACCGACGGATCTATTGTCAAACCACTTTTTAATGATCATATGATGGTTACAAAAAATATTCTTAGCTTTATCCTTCACTTCCTCTAGTTTGAAAATCTGATTTGTACGATATCAAATACTAGAGCAAGGTTGTTAATCAATGGACTGTATTAAAGCTAAGGATAATATATAAATAATTGGTGGAAGAATAACCTCGTTGCCATAAACTAAAAATTAAGGGGAAGTACCCAGTGATTCCTTATAAGTAATTTGATCTGCCCATAATGCATAGATCAAAGCCTTGTGCCAATTTTTGTGGTTATCACTGATAGTTTTCTTAATAATTTTTAAAATATTTTAATTTGTTGATTCAACTAAATCATTACCCAAAGGATAATAATTAGCTGAATGTTTTATTTTAATTCCCTTTTGAAGTGCAAAATCTGTAAGCAATAGAGCACAAAAATAAGATGCATTATCAAAAACTAATGTTCTCGGGAGACCAAATCTTGTAATAATAAACTGATCTAAAAATGATATTAACTGATTAGTTGTAATTGATTTCAAAGGAATGGATTCCACCCATTTTGTTGCTTGGAGGAATTAGGAGAAATTTCACAAATAATATCGAGTCCCCATTGTTCAAATGGGTGTTCAAAAATGACTAGCTGCAGAGGTAACATTGATTTCTTTTCTCGTTCAGCTAAAGTTTGAAAGCTTTTATATTTTTTAACATATGCATGAGCATATTTAAATAACGTTGACCAATAATAACCCACACATAAAATTTTGTGTGCATTTGTATCACCTCGAAAATGACTACCTGCAGGTCCGTCAGGGAAGTCAAATAAAAATTTATCAACTTCTTATTTTTCTAAACATCTACTTAACATTGAATCATAATTCTTTCTAAAAAGAACGTTATTGATAAGACGATATTGTGTGGATTTTATTCTTAAAGCACGTTTCGTTTTGAAGTGAAAATGAGAAGGTGCAGTTCCATGATTAAGATAATAAACTAAATCTGAATATTGCGAATCATGAATATTAGGAGTAACACATACTTGTTGTATATCTTCAATGATCTTTACCTTATCCGCATTTCCAGATGTAGTATAAATGGTTTCAATTAATAACTTGCATAAACCTTGACCTCATATGATTTTTCTAGGTTTTATCTCTAAATCATATTCTTGTAATGATGTTACCCAATTTTCTCTCTTATCCCCTAAGTCTTTATGAATGAGAAAACTTCTGACTGAGGGATGTGGAACTATTACCTTAGTATGAGATTTTATAAGGAAATGTCTGAAATGCTTAATGGATTTGAAAACTGCAAAAGTTTTATTTTCAACATCAGTATAATTTAATTTTGCTCTTTGTAATGCCGAGCTTTCAAAAGAAATAGGTACTTGTATGTTTTGATCATTTTTTTGTGATAACATAGATGCGTAATATTTTTCATAAGAAAAATTATAAAGAACAAATTCTTGATCATAATTAAGAGAGAGTAAAGAAGGTGCTTGAATGATCACTTGTTTTATAGAATTGAAATCATCTTTTTCAATTATATTCCATTTGAGCAATGTGTCTTTTCTTATCATACCTTGTAAGGGTAATACCGCTTCTGTGAAATATGGGATAAAACGCTTCACAAAATTGATTTTTTCAAGGAAAGATTGCATAGAGTTTTTACTATGAGGCATAGGAATTTCATAAATACTTTTAACTCTAGAAGGATCAATTGAAATTCCTTCTTTGGAAACTATAAATCCCAAAAGTTTACCTTCTTGAAGAGCTAACAATGTTTTCTTAGGATTTAAAAAAATTCCATACTTTTGACATCGTTCGGAAAATTGTTTAAGATGAGAAATATGATCTAAATGATTCTTAGAATAAATTGTAATATTGTCTAGATAAACAACAACGGATTTATTGATTAAACTAGGAAAATAAATATCCATATCTCGTTGGAAAGTTGCGCCTACATTAATTAAACCAAAATACATTTTTGATAAGCGTAAGTTCCCCATTTAGTTTTGAAATTAGTTTTGAGTCTATTATTAGGATGAATTAATAATTGAGTCTAAAAATGATATCATTTCAGAACCTGAGACTGTTTGAAGAATTTTCTCCATAGGAGGTAATGGAAAATTATCTTTTTCGGAAGCTCTGTTTAGGTTTCTGAAATCTATACAAATTTGGATGTCTTCGTTTTCTTTTTATTTACGGACACAATATTTGATACCCACTTGGAATGTCTTACTCGAAAGATGATCTTTTCTATAAGCAATTTTTTAAATTCATTTTTAATTTGGGTTTCAAGATTATGATGAATTTTCCTTAACTATTGTTGAACTGGTTTTTCCTTTGAAAGCATAGGAATGGTTTGTTGAATTACAAATGTATCAAAAGTTTTTTAGGTCATCATATGACCATGCAAAAACATCCTTGTATTGCTTAAGAAGATTTATGAAAGCTGTTCTTTCAAAAGGAGAAAAACCTAATCCAAGATTGACATTTTGAGGAATTTGATCTGTTCTTATATTAATAAGTTCCACACTCATAGTAGAACTGTGTGTTTTACAATTTGTGGTTTTTTTAAATCTGTATTTTAAATCATAAATATCTTGTAACTTTACAACATATTTAGGAACAATATTTTAAGATTTAATTTTATCCTCAGGAGAATGTTTGTTCAACTCAAGGTCATGTGATTCTTCATCAATGATATCACTTTCATATGTTCCTTCTAAAGAGAGGAAATTAATTATATCAACATCGTCATTAAAGACTCGCCAGTTTGTTATGTTATCGGGAACAAAATGTTGAAAACTTAACTCAACAAAGAATCTATCTGGAGAAAAATATTCATAGGCAATAAGTCTAGAAGCTACGTTTGCAATAGATTTGCACTGACATTTTGCATTCTAGATATAGAAATAATATTAAATGCAAAACATTTTCTATTGATATTTTAAGACAATTGATGATAATGTTTCAAATGAATAGAAATACAATGAATTTGACTTTTTACCTGTTTAACAACGATTTCTGAATCATCGAAGACCAAGATGTCCTGCACATTCATGTTGATTGCCTTCTTTAGACCTTGAATTAATGCCTCATACTCTGCGGTATTATTAGTACACTAGAATTCCAATCTGTATGTTAACATAGTTTTTACACCATCATGACTGATTAAAATGCAACCTACACCAACACCATCATTAGATTTATATCCATCAAATCAAAGTTTCCAAAATGGATAATTTACAAAATTATCTACAAAATTAATACAACGAGAAAAAATTGTCTTAGAGAAATTTTCAATATCTAAACTTTGATCCATAGGTTTGAAAGGTGGAACTTGCGAATTAAAATTTCCAAAATAAGAATCAATAGAATAATTACCAACAATGCTATTAACAAAAGCTACATGTTCATTTTCTCCATCTAAATCTATTACATTATGTTTCATATGTTTCTCTCAGTTGACACATATCTGATTAGGTTTGCCATTATATGGAAGCCAAAGATGAGACCAATCTATTGATAAATATCCATGAATTTTTTTAGACCGATCTCGACTTAACATTAATCCATAAGAATCTGGAATATCAACTACGATAATATCTATTATTTTAAAAACTTTTGAATTAGATGATAATATGATTAATACATCTTTCAATTCTCCCAAAAAGTTTACCCTTGTTCTATCTAATTGAACAATTTGAATAGATGATTTCTGTGGTTTTGCATTAATATGAAGACAAACAGAATAAGGTATTATATTCGAACATGCACCTGAATCAACCAAACAATTATGCACATTTTTATTAAAAATTTCGAAAGTGAGAAGAAACGGAGGAGTATGTGACCTTGATCTATCACCTATAAGAATTGAACCAATATCTACTTCAGAAGATAAAGTTTGTATTGTTGAAACTCTTTCTTTATTTTCTACTATAGTAGATGATGAACTTGTTTTATCAGAAAATCCTAAATCCCTTAATAAACTATTCTTTTGATATTTTAGTTTACTTAATTCGTAAAGGAAAATGTTTGCTCTAGTATTTTTCATATATTCTATAATATCATAATAAATATTTTCAAGAATAAAAAGACTTTTTGATATTGACTTGTTTTCTACAGGTTGTTGTTGATGATTATAGCTATGCGAGACATTCTCCATCTTACAAACCTACGAGGTGTGGATCATTGCAACTATGTAAGTCTTTCTCTCATCTTACAAACCCGAGAGAAAGCACCTAAGAAGGGTACGTGGTTCCTGCTTGAGACAGAGCTAGGAATGTATAGGTGACCTCCTCCATTAAAAGAGTTGAGAAGAACTCCAGATTATTACCCAGTGGGAAAGGAAATCTGTTGAGTTGGACGTGTCTGTGGCTGAACACAAGGTGAACGTGTGAAATCCCAAAGTGCTGGGTGCATCGTCATGTGAACATAAATGAAGATGATATATTAGCCTCCTCTAAGAAAGCAGATTTGACGAGAAGAATCCAGATGGGTCTCCTGTATGAGGCATTGGGAAAGAAGATCTGTAGAGTGGACGCGCCTGTGGATGAGCACAACTAAACGTGTGAAGATCTGGTTCCTCTGTGTAATGCAGTAAACCAGAGCTATGACATCACTATGGATGTGCCCCTAGTGGATGAGAACTAGTGGGTGTATTAGATCCTTTTCTATACATGTTCAAGAGTAAGACCTACCCGTAACCCTAATTGTTATGTAAAGGGTACAGGTTGACCCCACATTAATGTGATTAATAATGAATGTAAAATATAATTAATCTGGTCAATAATAATAATAATAATAATAATAATAATAATAATAATAATAATAATGAATTAATGTGACTTAGAGAGGTTGGCCCTATTGAGCCAATAGACACTTCAGATGATAGGACAAGTCTAATATAAGTAAAGGGAAATTCCCCATTGTGGAATCATATCATTCAAGTGAGTTTTGAAATTTCAGCAAGTACATTTACTTGGGAGAAGTGCATACCTCTCTTGGGTGCTAGTCTTCTAGGGTTTAAGCACCCTCTTGTGTGCTAGGTATTTCTTGGCGATGAAGATATTTCTCTTGAAGAATATAGCAAAGGATTTGGCTGGGTTTTCTTCCCTTGTTGAGAAGGGTTTCCCAGAATACTTCTTGTGTTCTTGTGCATGGTGTTTCTTCTTGTGATCTTGGTTGCTGCAACATTTTTGTTTATGGTTAAGACAAATGAAAATTGAAATGAACTACATTCTTAATCCATCATATTTAAAAATCAACATGGTATCAGAGCATAGGTATTGAAGATACCATTTCACAAGCATTTTCCAGCCCCTTCTCTCACTCATTTGCAGAAACCGTACAACCCTCCTAGGGTTTCTAGAAATTCCATACAACCTCATTTTCTGAGAGATTTTACCACTAAAAACTTGGATTCTTGGGATAAAAAGGACATATAAGGGTACAACCTCCTTCAGCACACCTCCAACAAGTCTCAGATCAAAATTTTGGGCATTTCAAATTTTTGGCCCTAAGGGTTTCTAGGTGTTGGCACAGGGGCAAACCCAGGGTTTAGCTCTAACAACACACCAACAAGACCTAACTACTGGACCTTTCAGAAACACCTACGAAGCAGATGAATTATCACCCGAAGTAGCTATAGGGGGTTGCAGGACACATTTGTCTACAACTAGAGGAAATACCGAGTGGATTCACAGCAACAACACATAGTCACCTAGTTATTCTTTATCTTCCTTAAACCTACTGCACAAGTTATATTTCAGATCTAATACAATATCACAATATCATCATATCAAATGATAGAGAACACAACATCAATCACACATAACACAAGATATACATGGTTCACCCCCTCCCTAGGGTTACGTCCACATAATTGTGCTTTATGATATATTAAGATGGAAGCATACCGTTTTTATTTGCGCTCTTAGCTAGCAGATCTTCTCTTCTTCTCTCTCTTTCTCTCCCCTCCCTGTGCACCCTACTGAAGGGTTGATATTCACACCCAACTGAATATCCTACAATACCAGAAGGCTCTCACACTCCACACTTCTCTCTCACACAGTAGTACTCACTCAATCACAAAATAAAAATGAACTCTCAACCAACTTAGCACCGACACAACCCAGGTCCTTTAGACCTTTATTTATACATTACAATAGCTCTCAGACACCCTTAGGTTGAAACCTAAGTGTCAAAAACCTAGGTGTCTAAAACCCTAGGTCAACTTGATCCACGTTTTCAGGGCTTCACCAGACTATATTTCCTTCCTTCACGCGCGGTGCTCTAAAGCATCTGTTGACATATTATTTCACTTGCTAAGTTGTCCACTGACAAAGACCCTATCGGCCCTTGGGACCGAGATCCGCTCACAGGATCGTTCTATATTCCCTTCGAGCTGGATCATCTCTTTCATATTCTTTACTGGAATCCCCTTTCAAATCGATCCACAGGTTCTTTTTTGCGGTTCGCGATTTTGCGAGTTCGCGAGTTGAAACTCTAACTCTTCCTCCTCCAATTCCGCGATACTCGAGACCGAAAAATGGTTATGGCTCCCCTTTCGTCAGTGCCCTCCTTGCGCAACCACCAGCTAGGCTAAGCACTAGCAGCTTTCGCCTCTCATGCCTTCGCGAGTTCAAACGTCGAGTCTTGCCCCCTTTCTTTCCCGAACCCCCGAGAGGCGAGAGGTCAATGGGGTGTTGACTCCTCCAAATGTGTGATGCGTGTCAGCTGGTTTAATTCCAGGGTCCACTGTGCAGTTCTACCACGTGTCCCTCATGCTGGCTCTCGACACTTTGCAACTTCACCTTTCGCGATTTTGGGACTTGAAGTACCCGACTCCTGGGCTCTCACTCTGTGAACCCCCGAGTTCGCGAGATCCTCTAATCTCTGACACCTGTCCTCCTTTGATGGATGGATTAGATTACTTCGTGACTTTTCTACTCGCCTCTTTGGGACTTTCAGGACAAAAGTCTCGACCTCTTATCCTCTGATATGCTGAAACGACGAATTTTCGACACGTCGCCTACGCGGTCCCACATGGAACTTCCCACCTTTTTCAGAGTTTCGGTCCTCGCAACTTCGTGAGTCTAAATGCTAAGCGTTCAACTCCTCAACTCACGAAACCCTGAAATGGTCAATGAGACTCTAACCTCTCGGTGAGTATGCCACCTGTCCACTTTCAGATGGACGGTCCTGATTCACTTCGCAGCTTCGCCACTCACGAAGTTGAATGATCCCCCTTTCTGACCTCCGATGTCCGAGTTCCTGAGACGGGTGATATCGCGACACGTGTCCTTATTCCGACGAATGGCTCAAATTCCTTCGCTATCTTAGGACTTCACACCTCACGACCTCCCGAGTTTTGATGCAAAGACTTTGACCTTTCAACTCGCGAATCCCCGAGACCCGATTCCGCGAGTGATCCAACGACCCGTTTCCTCCCAAGATTTTTGCTCGACGAATGCTTCCATAACCTTCTTGCTCCCCTGCAAGATCAGATGGCTTCAGGGACCCCGTGAATTCTCCACGGAGAACTCCGACCGTCAATTTCCTCCTTGGTGATTTCTGCGAAATGAAACAAAGTGTTCTTCTTATAGAACTTGTCCTCCTGCAAAACACCTTCGCTGCACCTCCTTCCAATGCTTCAAGCACTCACCCTATTTAGCTTGATTGAAAAATTCCCAAGTCCCTTGACGAAAATTCTTGCGCACACTCCTTGCGACAATTCTTCAAATACTTCCACGTATTTGAGCCTCTTCGACTCTGCGCACTCCCAATGACAGTAGTCTTTCAACAACTTCGCTCAGTTTGCAAACACTGAGACTTCACTCAGCCTGTGCACTCCTTGCACGGCTCCTGTGCTTAGTTTTCACTTCTGCGAGAATGAGAATAACGTTATCTCTTCTGAGCTTTCAGAGATGAAACTCTGGACTCTTGTCAATGCACACCTTGCAGACAACTTCAATGCACTCCTTGCAGGAAATCTCTTGCTCAGATAGAGAAACAATTGAAACTCATTCCTCACTCTCTCTTTCTTCATATTTCAGTCATTAAATATGAAATCATACATTCACACATCAAAGAAAATGTACAACAGAGAGTAAACAATCATGAGCATAAAATTCAATCATGCATACACAAAAAGTATTTGAACGCCATGATTCTGAATCAAACTTCATATATTAATCTCAAAATTTCTGTACATGGGTTCTTCTACACAGTTTTCTACTCTCCTATTCTCTCTACTCTCTCTAAAATCGTAATGCTTCTAATTGTTACAATAATACAAGGGAGGGTGTCTATATCCCGTTTTCCTCTTGCGCTCCTAAAACTGTCTAATCTAGGAATTCAATTCTACCTACTTTCATTCATTAACTTAAATGCCTTCACCTGATACAGATGAGAGCAGGACGCTCAAGGTTTGTTTACAAATCAAGAAGTACGCCTCTCTTTAACTATCTCATTTAAGTCTGGCGTATCCACTTCAAAATCATTCAAATGATTTATCACATGCCAAAATGTGTTGGCGTTGCCCACGCTCACTTGACATTGGTGATGCTCCTGCATCATACTCCCTCGCTTGAAAATTTTCATGGGATCCTGTCCATGAGCTCTCACATGGTTTTTCCATGCTTTTGAATCTCTGCTTCGTTTTCCCAGCTGGCATCTTCAACTGGATGTCCCTTCCACTTGACCAAGTATTCAAAGTATTCTTTTCTTCTGGTCCTCTTGCTAACTCTTTTGTCCAGTATGCTTTCCATCTGTGGCTTCTCTGCAACTGACATCTGTTTAGTCCACTGAACCTCTGGTTTTTCATCACTTGTTCTTGCTTCCTCAAATTTGTATGGGTACAAATATGAGGCATTGAATATCAGAGAAATTCCGATCCCATCGGGTAATTCAATCTCATAAGCATTTTCCCCAAATTTCTTCAAGACCTTACATGGTTCGATCTTCTTCATATTCAGTTTGTTATATGTCCCTTTCAGGAACCTTTCCTTTCTCAGATGTGCCAGAATCAAATCACCAACCTGAAATTGAAGTTGTCTCCTATGTTGATCTGCTCTACTTTTATACTCTTGGCTCAAACTCTGCAATCGTTCCTTCACTTGGCTGTGAAGTTCCTTCATTGCTTCGACAAAATATTCTGCATTAGCACTCCTAGTTGCATTCTGTTCTGAATCTCTCAATTCAGATACTCCTCTTGGCTGCATCCCATAAACAATCTGGAATGGAATCTGCCTAGTGATTCTATTGATTGAATCATTATAAGCAAATTCCGCCTATGGAAGAATATTGTCCCACTGACTGTGGTGTTCGGTCACCAAGCTCCTCAGCAAGTCTCCCAAACTTCTGTTCACAACTTCTATCTGTCCATCCATCTGAGGATGAAAAGCTGAAATAAATGACAAGTTTTTTCCGAGATTTTTCCATAAGGTCCTCCAGAAGTGTCCCACGATCTTGGTGTCTCGATTCGAAACTATGCTCCTTGGTAAGCCTTGAAGTCGAATGACCTCTTTGAAAAACAGATTCGCAATGTGAGTTGCGTCACTGGTTTTCTGACATGGTATGAAGTGTGCCATCTTAGAAAATATGTCTACCACTACAAAGATCGAGTCAAACCCTCTTTGTGTTCTCAACAACCCCAATATGAAGTCCATGCTGATTGCATCCCACGACCTTTCAGGTTTGGGTAATGGTTGATACAAACTTGCATTCTTCCTCTTTCCTTTTGAATGCTGACAAATTCTGCATCTGTCCACGAATCTTTTGACGTTTTCTCTCATTCCTGGCCAAAAATATGACTCATTCAACTTTGCGAATGTCTTTTCATGACCAAAATTTCCGACCAATCCTCCACTATGTTTCTCCTTCAACAAATTCTCCCTCATGGAGCATTTTGGAATACAAAGTTGATTACCCTTGAATAACAATCCATCCTGGATCATGTATTCTATCCATTGACCTCTGTCCCTAAGAATTGGATTCTCAGCTGCTTCATACGCCTCCTTAAAATCTGAATCATCTTTGTACATGTCCCTGAGATCATCAAAACCCAGTGTTTTGACTGTGAACTCCTGCAACATCAAACATTTCCTGCTCAAAGCATCAACAACTTTGTTAGCAGTTCCAGAAATATGCTTAATTACAAAGGTAAAGTTCTGCATGTATTCAACCCATTTTACATGTTTTTGATTCAACTTTTCTTGTTGAGTCACAAATTGCAAAGCATGATTGTCACTGTATAAGACAAACTCCTTGGGAATCAAATAGTGTCTCCACTTCTTCAGTGCCTGGATAATAGCATATAATTCCTTGTCATATGTGGAGTATTTCACTTTCACTTCATTCAGCTTCTCGCTGAAGTATGCTATTGGCTTGTCTTCTTGACTCAAAACTGCCCCTATTGCAAATCTGCTTGCATCACATCTTACTTGAAATGTCTTTTTGAAATTCGGCAACACCAAAATTGGTTGTTCTGTAATTTTCCTTTTCAACAAATTGAAGCTTTTCTCAGCCTCTTCCGTCCAGTGAAAAGACTTGTGTCTCTTCTTCACTGTGTCCATCATCGGTGCACTAATTCCACTGAAATTCTTGATGAACTTTCGATAGAAACTAGCCAATCCATGAAAACTTCTCACCTCAAATATACTCTTCGGTGATGGCCAATTCTTAATTACCTCCACCTTATCTGGATCGATTCTCAACTTATCTGCAGAAATAACAAAACCCAAATAAATGATCTCTGTCTTCACGAATGAGGATTTCTTCATGTTTATCATCAACTTCTCTTGCTGTAGCCTCTTCATCATTGTGGCCAAATGTTTCAGATGCTCTGCCTCTGTTTTACTGAAAATCAATATGTCATCAAGATACACAATGACAAATTTGCCAATGAAATCCTTCAAGACTTCATTCATCAACCTCATGAAGGTAATTGGCACGTTTTTTAAACCAAATGGCATAACAAGCCATTCATACAATACTTCATTTGTCTTAAAGGCTGTCTTCCACTCATCACCTTCCCTCATACGAATATGATGATATCCACTTTTCAAATCAATTTTTGAAATTTTTTTGGCTCCACTCAAGCAATCCATCAAATCATCCATCCTTGGCAATGGAAATCTGTACCTGATGGTTATCTTGTTGATTTCCCTCGATTTAGTACACATCCTCCGGCCTCCATCTTTCTTTGTACTGAGCACTATCGGAACAACACACAGACTCAAGCTTTCTCTAACTAACCCTTTGTCCATTAAATCCTGGACCTGTCTTTTGATCTCTTCATTCTCCTGCGGCGTCAATATATATGCTTCCTTGTTGGGTAAACTAGCTCCAGGTATGAGATCAATATGATGACTCACACTTCTGATTGGTGGCAACGAACGAGGTAGTTCGTCCACTACTATGTCAGCAAACTCTTCTAACAGCTTCTGAACCTCTTTCGGTAAATCATCTACCCTTGTGCTGGTTAAAACAATCTATGGCTTCTTGACCACAATGAATTGCGGTTCCTCCTTCTTCTTAACCTCTGTAAGAAGTTCCTTCCCACTCATGAGAAGCACGATGTTACTTACTTCAGGTTTCACCTCCTTATCTTTGATCGGCAACAACATGTGATTTATCCCATTTTTTTCTAGGGTGTATGTGTTCTTCCTCCCATCATGAATCACATTCCTGTCATATTTCCATGGTCTACCCAGCAATAGATGACAAACATCCATGGGAATGACATCACACAATATCTTATCATTATATCCTCCTATCTTAAATTCAACTAAACATTGTTTAGTGACATTTACCTGATGTCCTTTTTGTAGCCATGAAACTCTGTATGGACTTGGATGATCAATCGTCTCCAGCTCCAGTTTTTCTACCATCTCTGTAGAAATGAGATTATCTGTGCTACCACTGTCCACAATGACCTTGCATACCCTATCTTTGGTCTTGCAAGCAGTCCGAAAAAAACTATTCCTTTTCACCAGATTCTCCACCTCCTTCTCTGGCGTTAAGAGAACCTTCTGCATCATCAACGATCTTCCACCTTCAACATCCTTTGCCTCAACATTTCGCCTCTGTGCTTCAGCGATGTGAGTTTCACCACCTTATTTATTTTTATCTAGACATTCATAAGATTTGTGTCCATTCTTTCCACATGTGAAGAATTTTACCACTCCACCTCTTCCTCTTCCTCTGCCTCTGGTACGAGGAAAAAAGTTTGCGTCAACATACTGACCTCTCTGTTCGGTATGCTTCCCTCTATGTGAACTTCCACCTCTCTCAGTTTGATTTTGAGGTTTCTTCCAGTCTTCCTTGGGTTTCTGATTTCTATCCTGGGAAACTAATTTTCCTTTGGTCTGACTTCTACCTCGACCTCTGTGACCTTGTTTTCGGCTTAGCTTCTCTTCAGCTTTTAGAGACATCTGATAAGCATCTTCCACCGTTTGGATGGTCATCATGCTCATATCATCTTGAATGTCGTATCTCAGACCATTCATGTACCTAGAAACCTTTTCATCATCACTTTCGCGATGACCAGCCCTGATGTTTAGCTTGTAGAATTCTTCAGTGTACTCCTTCACTGTCATCAACTTCTGTCTCAAATTTTGCATCCTCTGAAACAAAGTAATTTGGTAATCCCTGGGAATGAATTTCGCCTTCATCTTCACGATCATCCTATCCCAACTCTTGATCTTCTGCTTGCCTTTGTAGTGTCTGTCAGCTCGTAGCTCATCCCACCATAATGCTGCATGTCCTTTAAGTATTGTGACAACATGTTTGACCTTTTTGTCCTCCTCAACATATTCATAGTAAAAGTATGTGTCTAGAGCTCTAATCCAGTCTAGAAGCTCTTCAGCATCCAAGTTTCCCTCATAAACTGGAATGTCCATTTTTTCCTTGGCACCCATTCTTGCAACAACCCTAAGTAGGCGTTCATTTGCTGCATCTTCTGCTATGACCTCTTCTCCTTCATGTCTAGCTTCATCTTCACTTTCAAAATCATTAAGATCCCCAGCACCGGCTGTGTGCCTCTGTGCTGTCTCCATGTCCTCAAGTCTAGCGCGTAAGTCACGAATCTCTCTTTCTATGGCTGGATCAGGCATCTACCTACCCCTTTTTCTTGGAATTTCCCTTTCCTCTGGCGGATCGGGTGTTTTCCTGTCTCTTCTTCTCGGTGGCATGGTGAATCTTCCTTTTCCCTACTACAGAAAGCAAAGAAATTTTTTTGTGCTCTGATACCACTTGACGTAGACCCTATCGACCCTCAGGACTGAGATCTGCTCACAAGATCGTTCTATATGCCCTTCGAGCCAGATCAGCTCTTTCAGATTCTCTGCTGGAATCCCCTTTCAAATCGATCCACATGTTCTTTTTTGCGGTTCACGATTTCGCGAGTTTGCGAGTTGAAACTCCGACTCTTCCTCCTCCAATTCCGCGATACCCAAGATCGTGAAATGGTTATGGCTCCCCTTTCGTCAGCTTCCTCCTTGCGCGACTGTCAACTAGGCTAATCACTAGCACCTTTCGCCTCTCGCACCTTCATGAGTTAAAACGTCGAGTCTTGCCCCCTTTCTTTCTCGAACCCCCGAGAGGTAAGATGTCAACAGGGTGTGGACTCCTCCAAATGTGTGACACGTGTCTGTTGGTTTAATTCCCAAGTCCACTGTGCAGTTCTGCCACGTGTCCCTCGTGCTGTCTCTCAGCACTTCATGACTTCACCTTTCACGATTTTTGGACTTCAAGTACCCGAATCCTGGGCTCTCATTCTACGAACCCCCGAGTTTGCGAGATCCTCTGATCTCTGACACCTGTCCTCCTTCGATGGACAGCTTAGATTACTTCGCGACTTCGCTACTCGTCGCTTTGGGACTTTCGAGATGAAAGTATTGACCTCTTATCCTTCGATATGCCGAAACGGTGAATTTTCGACACGTCGCCTACGCGGGTCCCACGCAAAACTTCTCGCCTTTTTCGAAGTTTCGGTCCTTGTTACTTCGCGAGTCCGAATGCTAAGCCTTCAAATCCTCAACTCACAAAACCCTGAAATGGTCAATGAGACTTTGACCTCTCGGTGAGTATGCCACCTATCCACTTTCAAATGGACGGTCTTGATTCCCTTCGCAGCTTCGCCACTCGTGAAGTTGAATGATCCCCCTTTCTGACCTCCGATGCCCGAGTTCCTGAGACGGGTGATCTCACGACACATGTCCTTCTTCCGGTGAATGGTTCAGATTCCTTTTCTATCTCGGGACTTCGCACCTCGCGACCTCACGAGTTTTGATGCAAAGACTTCGACCTTTCAACTCGCGAATCCCTGAGACCCGATTCCGCGAGTGATCCAACGACCCATTTCCTCCCGAGATTTTCGCTCGATGAATGCTTCCGTAACCTTCTTGCTCCTCTGCAAGATCAGACGGCTTCAGGGACCCCATGAATTCTCCACGGAGAACTCCGACCGTCAATTTCCTCCTTAGTGATTTCTGTGAAATGAAACAAAGTGTTCTTCTTACAGAACTTGTCCTCCTGCAAAACACCTTCACTGCGCCTCCTTCCAATGCTTCAAGCACTCTTCCTCTTGAGCTTGATTGAAAAATTCCCAAGTCCCTTGGGGAAAATTCTTGCGTGCACTCCTTGCGGCAATTCTACAAACACTTCCACGTATTTGAGCCTCTTCGACTCTGCGCACTCCCAGTGATAGCATTCTTTCAAAAACTTCGCTTAGTTTGCAAACACTGAGACTTCACTCAGCCTGTGCACTCCTTGCACGACTCCTATGCTTAGTTTTCACTTCTGCGAGAATGAGAATAACGCATCTCTTCTGAGCTTTCAGAGATGAAACTTTGGACTCTTGTCAACACATGCCTTGCAGACAACTTCACTCCACTCCTTGCAGGAAATCTCTTGCTCAGACAGAGAAACAATTGAAACTCATTCCTCACTCTCTCTTTATTCAGATTTCAGTCATTAAATATGAAATCATACATTCACACATCAAATAAAATATACAACAAAGAGTAAACAATCATGAGAAGAACATTCAATCATGCATACACAGAAAGTATTTGAACACCATGATTCTGAATCAAACTTCATATATTAATCTCATAATTTCTGTACATGGGTTCTTCTACACAGTTTTCTTCTCTCCTATGCTCTTTGCTCTCTCTAAAATCATAATGCTGCTTATTGTTACAATAATACAAGGGAGGGTGTCTATATCCCGTTTTCCTCTTGCGCTCCTAAAACTGTCTAATCTAGGAATTCAATTCTACCTACTTTCATTCATTAACTTAAATGCCTTCACCTAATATAGATGAGAGCGGGACGCTCAAGGTCTGTTTACAAATCAAGAAGTACGCCTCTCTTTAACTATCTCATTTAAGTTTGGCATATCCACTTCAAAATCATTCAAACGATTTATCACATGCCAAAATGCATTGGCGTTGCTCACGCTCGCTTGATGTTGGCGATGCTCCTACATCATCCATGATCCATGTTCCTTTCTGATCTGTCATCCTCGATCTTCTAGTCCAACGAATTTCTTTCTCTTACTTCACTTTGTCTTTTCTGCTCTTTTTCTCACTTCGACCCAGTATCAGTCACTGTGTCTTCCATGCAGTTCACATTTTTGCTTTTCTCCCTTAATCTTCGCTTGCTTCCATAACCAAGGGCCAACACTAGGGTTTCACCAAAATTTTGCAGACAATTCTGAAGTGTATTTCTACAAACTTCTTGAAGAACTCCTCAACTTATCAGGGCTATCATATTTATCAAGGCTTATTGTTGGCAGTCATAATCCCAACAAAACCTAAAAGTGCTAGCCTAGCCTATTTGTTAGGTTTTCTAGCCCAGTTGACAAGAGTTTGTGAAGATGAGAAAAATCATGATGGGAAGCAAGCTCAGTACAAGACTCCAAAGTAATGAAGACATCAACATCTCAACACTCTCATGTATGGTTCCTATCAATGATAATACTTGGCTAATTGACAGTGGTGCCTCAAGGCACATGACCAGTATTAGAAATCATATAACACACTTCGTTGAGAAAGAGACACATCTACATGTTGTTCTTGGAGATGATGCCAGATATAATGTGAGAGGAGTTGGAACTTCTACCTTCCAACTAGATTCAAACATGCAACTTAAACTAGAATAAGTTCTATATGTACCTGGAATGAAGAGAAACCTTACTTGTACAAGCTGACCATCAAACCAGTTCAAGCATTATTACATGACGCTATCAACTTGAGTGAGTTATGGCATAAAATACTTTCTCACATTCATTATAGATCTCTTCCAGCTCTAGGGAAAATGGTAATAGGTCTACCAGAGATCCAAATCCATCATAAAGGTGTTTGCAAAGGTTGTTCCCTTGAAAAAAATGTTAAAGGATCCTTTCCTAGCAGTGACAACAGATCCAAGGAAATCTTGGACTTGATACATTCAGATGTATGTGGGCCAATGACTGTTGCATCCTTAAATGGGTACTTATACTATGTACTCTTCATAGATAATTACTCCAGGAAATCTTGGATTTACTTTCTAAAGAACAAGGATGGAGTCCTTGCCAAATTTCAAGAATTCAAATCTCAAGTGGAAAACTTGAACGAAAGAAAAATCAAAGTGTTAAGATCAGACAATGGAGGAGAATACACCTCAAAATAATTTAACAGTTTTTGTATTGAAGCAAGAATCAAGAGGGAGTTCATAGTTCCTTACAATCCTAAAAAAAATGGGGTTGCTGAAAGGAAAAACATAACTATCATTGAGGAAACTAAAGAAATGATACATGATCAGAGTCTACCTATGACTTTATGGGCAGAAGCATGTATGACAAAAATATATGTTCAAAACCGTAGTCCTCATCAGATCCTGAAGAAAATTACTCCAGAAGAAGTATTCACCAAAGTGGAGCCTTAGATCAGACACTTCAGAATATTTGGATGTCCAGTGTACCTTCATGTACCCAAAGAAAAGAGATCCAAACTAGAACCTTCAGGAAGAAAGGGTACATTTGTAGGATATAATGAATCCTCAAAATCATATCAAATCTACATCCCAGGTCAGAGACAAATTGAAGTAAGTAGAGATGTTACTTTTGAAGAAGAAGTTTCCTTCCAGAAATCCAAAGAAGCTTAGATGGAAATTGATAGTGAAACAATACCTCCTCCTCCTTCAGTAGTTTAGAGGGAGACAAATATTATTCCAGATGAGCCAACAACTCCAGTTGACCCAATTTCTCCAACAAACTTAGTTTCCCCAAGAAACATACCCAGAGACATCACAATTGGACATAAAAGACCTGCTTGGGCTCGACAAACTTTAGAAGAAGTAGAAGGGCATAAATCCCCACAAGGAGCAACCAGAGAAAGCAAGAGACCTAAGATATTCTCAAGATACCTTTAAGCCATGACCCACATTATTGATTCAAAGCCAACTTGTCATGGAGGAGCCTCATGTGAACACATATGGAAAGATGCCACGACTGAAGAGTATAAATCTATACTAAAAAATGATGTATGGGATGTTGTTCCAAGACCAGAGGGAAAGTCCGCAGTGACTTCCAAATGGATTTACAAAATCAAACATACTGCTGATGGAAGCATTGAAAAATACAAAGCATTATTTATGGCTAGAGGGTTTTCACAAATAGAGGGAGTCGACTATGATGAGACTTTTGCACCAGTATCCAAATATACCTCCATCTGATCTATCATTGCACTAGCTGCTTCCATGGGTTGGAAGCTACATCAGATGGATGTAAAGACAATTTTTCTCAATGGTGAAATTGAGGAAGAAGTTTATATTGAGAAGCCATAAGGTTTTGTTATACACACTGAAAAATCTCATGTATGCAGGTTGAAGAAAGCCCTATATGGTCTAAAACAAGCACCACGTGTTTGGTACTAGAAAATGGATGGATTTTTGATGAGTTTGGGCTTCAACAAAAGTGAAATTTGTTTAGGAGTGTTGATGATTGCAACTATGTGAGACATTCTCCAGCTTACAAACCTGTGATGTGTGGATCATTGCAGCTATGTAAGTCTTTCTCTCAGCTTACAAACCTAAGAGAAATCCCCTAAGAAGGGTACGTGGTTCCTGCCTGAGACATATCTAGGAATGTAGAGATGATCTCCTCCATTAAGAGAGTTGAGAAGAACTCTAGATGATTATCTAGTGGGAAAGGCGATCTATTGATTTGGACCTGCCTGTGGCTGAGCATAAGGTGAATGCGTGAAATCCCAAAGTGTTGGGTGCATTGTTATGTGAACATAAATGAAGATGATGTATTAGCCTCCTCTGAGCAAGCAAAGTTGATGAGAAAAATCTAGATGGTTCTCCTGTATGAGGCAGTGGGAAAGAAGATCTATAGAGTGGACGTGCCTATGGATGAGCACAGGTGAACATGTGAAGATCTAGTTCCTCTGTGTAATGCAACAAACCAAATCTATGGCATCCCTATGGATGTGCCCCTAGAAGATGAGCACTAGTGGGTGTATCATATCCTTTTCTATATATTTTTCAAGAGTCAGACCTACCTATAACCCTAATTTTTATGTAAAGGGTACAGGTCGGCCCCACCTTAAATTGATTAATAATAAATGTAAAATATATTTAATCTGGTCAATAATAATAATAATAATAATAATAATAATAATAATGAATTAATTTGACTTAGAGAGGTCGGCCCTATTGAGCCAATAGACACTTTAGTTGATAGGACAAGTCTAATATAAGTAAAGGGAAATTCTTTATTGTGGAATCACATCATTCAAGTGAGTTTGGAAATTTCAGCAAGTAGTTTTACTTGGGAGAAGTGCACACCTCTCTTGGTCTCTAGTATTCTAGGGTTTAAGCACCCTCTTGTGTGCTAGGTATTTCTTGGTGGTGAAGGTCTTTCTCTTGAAAAATATAGAAAAGGATTTGGCTGGGTTTTCTTCCCTTGTTGAGAAGGGTTTCCTAGGATACTTCTTGTGTTCTTGTGAATGGTGTTTCTTCTTATGATCTTGGTTGCTACAACATTCTTGTTTATGGTTAAGACAAATTCAAATTGAAATGAACTACATGATTAACCTATCATATTGAAAAATCAACAGTTGTGTATTTGCTAGTGTATCGATTTCAGAGTTTAAAGATGTACTTTTACTTCAGGCCTGAGCAACAAGAGATTCTTTTGTATCTTCTTCATAAAAAAATCCATTAATATCTTTAAATTATTCACAGTCCTTTCCTTCTTCCTCATTAACATTAACTCTTTTCAAAGTTTGGCCACCAGGTTGAATCTATGGATTCCTTTTGAAAAATGGCCTGAAAGGTTTATTTGAAACTTCAATTAGTTTTTCTTTAACATCAACTATTTCATTCACTAATGTTTTCATGAATTTCTGTAAATTTTCCATATCAAAAACATCTTTATCTTTTCTTTCATATTTGATAATTGTTTTCTTGGTTGTTATAGAAGATATTGAATTTTCACTTGGAGATTTACTTGCAATACTAGATATTTCTTTTTCTACATCTAAAGATTCCTGCATTGCTTTAGTCAAATTATTTTTACTTTCTCTTTTAAAAAACATAGCAATATAAACTAGTAAAGAAGAGGAATAAAAGTCATTTTGAATTTCTAAACCAGACTTGGATGTTTCAGGGATTTTACTAAGAAGTTTAAGGAATCTTTGATTCTTTCTTTGGGACCCATTCTAATTTTAGATAATTCAACTAATAAAATAGATGAAGATTTATCATCCCCAAATTTCTTAATGAATAAATCCTCGAAAGTATCCCAATTAGTAATGGAATTAGCTTGTAGAGAAAAATACCAAGTAGAAGCTTCTCCTTCAAAATTGTATGGGAAAATTCTACATACAACATATTCATGCTCAACACTTCTCAGGTTAACAAACAACATAAATTTGTTGATATGATCATCAAGAGTTTCTCTTGATTCAATATTAAATTTTGGTAACCATTTATCTGGATTTTTAGGTAAATCGTGTTGATTTCCAGGAACATTGACTGCTCCCGGAGTTCTCCAAGGCGTTCTAGGTACTCCAACCATAATATTTGGTTGACGAGGAGGTGATTGAGGAGGAGATCGAATAGGCAATGTATGTAGAGGAGGATTTGAGGGAGGATTATTTCCAACAATTTTAATTATGGTTTTTATGATCTGGACAAGAGCTTGAAAATGAATAGGTTCAATACCTAACCTATGTCTGTGTGCTCTTGTAAGAACACCTAATTCTTGAATGAAAGAATCTATAGGATTATTAGATCCTTGAGAAGTTTCTCTTTCATTTCAAATCTCTTCTATTCGTTTCTTTATTTGTTGAAACTCAGGAGAACTAATAAAACAAGAAGAAATATCACTTACAGTTCTACTGATTGGAGATTCTGATTGTGTAGTAACAAAATATACTGTGGGAAAAGTTGATCTACTTGAATGGTCTTTGGTTTTGTTGGTTGTTTTGGCTATTCATTATCAGAGCTCCCTCCTTCTAGTGTCAAAATGTTGATATTCAAATATGACCATGTTCAACATGAAGGAATTCGCTCGGTCAAGGTCCCAATTAAACCCTTATCCATTGTAAATTAATGATGATTTCAACTGGTTTAGATCCAGTTACCTAAAACTATTTAATATATTAAATTCAAAATATATACACCTTCTAATCAATTGAAGAGTTTTTAACTTTTATTGAATAACAAACTAACACATAAATATATACGGATTTTAAATTATATACAAAAGATAAATTAATTCTAGTTAACATAAAAATTACCTCTATGAAATAGAATTTTTTGTAAAGAAAAGTATGTATAATGAAAGTAAAAGAAATTAACTAAATCAGAATAAAATTAAAAGAAAAATCCAATCATCAGGCCCAAATTCATATAGTATATGAATCTAAGTAAAATAAACAAGATACAGATCTTCAAAAGAAATGTTTAATTATATAAACTAAAAATGAATTACTAAACATGTTTAAATAATTAACACAGACTTATAATCCCAACAATAACTCATATA
>ML786636.1:984648-996247 GCA_009831015.1 Picea engelmannii | reverse complement strand
AGAGATGCAGTTTAAAGCTATACGTGGACATGAATTAATGAACTTCAGGAAAGGAGGACTGTTCGTATGCAATATGAAAGGACCCTGATTTAATCTTCCAATAAATTGTTTTACATTTAAATCAAAACCTTTGAGAAACATCCAATAAAGAAAATGTCATTAATTTTTGAATGAAAAACTTAAAGAAGTTAGGAGTATGGCCAAAATTGACAAAACTAAAAAACATTGTTTAAGTAAAATAAAATTTCATTTTTGGAATTGATAAAATATGAGGATTTAAAAAAATATTTATCCAAAATGTTACAGCCAGAATCATATCCAAATGCCACTAACTCAATAAATCTACAAGATGAAAAACCAGCAGTGATTTTGGGTCCTTTGATAGAAGACATAGATGACTCATCCCCACCTTTCTACACCTTACTGAATATACATGATAAGGTGCTACACAATTGTCTCATGGATTCAGGGGCATCCCACAATCTTATGCCAAAATCTGTTATGGATGAACTTGGGTTAGAAGTCACAAAGACATATCTTGACTGATATTCTTTTGACTCTAGAAAAGTCAAGTGTCTTGGAGTCATTAAGGATATGGTGGTGACCTTATTTCAGTTTCCCATGAAGAGTATACTTATGGATATCATAGTTGTTGATTTTGCCCCCAAGTTTGGCATGCTCTTGTCAAGATCCTGGATAAAAAGACTTGGGGGAACCTTGCAGATGGATCTCTCTTATGTTACTATTCCTGTTTTTGGTGGAGAGCATAGAAGACTTTACAGGGAAGCTCAATTGGTTTACATCATTAGTGATGAAGCAAATCCCACAAGTCACCTTGTTTTTGCTTTTGATACAGATATGGGATCTAGTATTTTGCAGTTCACTGATGCTCCTGAAGCCCCTTTAGAAATTAGAAAACAATCACTCAAATTTTCTGAGGATCCTTCTCTAAACTCTTATGTCTGGAAGATGTTCTTTGATGGAGACTCTTCCAAGGAAGGTGTTGGTGCTGGGGTGATATTTGTCTCACCAACTCAAGAAACTATATCTTTGTCATATAAACTAGAATTTGAGACTACTAATAATGTGGCAGAGTATGAGACTCTTGTATTGGGGTTGAGGGTAGCTAAAGACATGGGGATAGAAGAGCTATCAATATTTGGGGATGCTGAATTGATAGTACATTAGATTAAAAATCTTTATCAAACAAAGCATCCTAGGCTTAGATCTTATAGAAATGAAGTGTGGGATTTGGTGCATAGTTTTTTCTTTGCTTTTAATATATCATTCATTCCTAGAGGAGAGAATACCATGGATAATTCTTTAGCTGTATCAACAATCAACTTCAGAATTCCTATACCACCAAAAATCAAGTATGATGTAGAAGTCAAATACACGCCTTCTATACTGGACAATGTAAAATATTGGAAGGTGTTCAAAGATGATTTAGAACTTAAAATTTTTCTTGAGACTGTTGATGAATTTTCTCCATTACACATTGATCAAGATCATTATTCATAAGTCACTCCTCATGTTGATGTTTTCCTCAATAAAATCTCTAATCATCATATTGTGCAACTGCCTAGTAATCATATACTAAAGGGACTAGTTCCTTTGGAAAGATTATTTGATGGGAATGATGTGGCATTGAAAGGGAAGGTATTCATTGACAATGAAGATATAACCGAGTGCAATGTGGGCACTGAAAAGGATCCAAAATATGTCAAATTGTCAAGCAGCCTATTAGAAGAGCAGACGGCAGAATATACTAAGTTGTTGAAAGAATTTGATGATGTATTCACTTGGACTTATGAAGATCTCAGAACTTATGACACAAGCATTGTTGGGTCCCCAAAGTACCATCTTTTTACCAACCTTTCACTTCACTTCCACTTCACTTTAACTTCACTTTTAACCATATTTCGCTTTCCCATACCCTTACATTAAACCATTTTCATGATTACATGGATTTTATACATATTATTTTCCAATGCATCTATTTTAGTTTTTTTGAGTGAATTTATGATTATATATTGGAAAAATGACATGTTTACACTTATATATGAAAGTGGGATGAGTTTCATAATGTTTACAGGTGTATTTGAAGACTCCAACCAAGTCAAATTTGACCATCAAGCCTCAAATTCGAATCCTCTTCAACCTCTTGAAGATTTGATGAAGATTTGGAGATTTACTCAAGTATCTTGGATGCAGATTAATAATGAAAGAGATATTTGTTAAAGGATTTGTAGAGATATCACTTGATATGTGTGAGCACATGGTTGTAACCAAATGAGACATTTGTGGATCTAGGAGAGATTTGTGGATCTAAGTTATCTTAAAATTTTGTATAAATAGGAGTGCCTCCTCCATTTCAAAGGGAGGACTCCTAGAGCATTGTGTCCAACTTATGATGGAATAAGAATCAAGCTTTATTTTCACATCAGTTTCCACTCTCTAGTTTAGATTTAGAATTATTTAGTTTATGTGTTACTTTGTTCTTGGCAGAATTGAGCTCACTTCAAATAGATCATAGTACCATTTTGTTCTTGTTCTAATGCTTTCAATAGGTTTATATGCTTTATTGTTTTTATTATAATTATTTGATGATCTTGATTGTTGATAGGTTATTTGAAACATTACGAGAAGACCTCCTGTAAGGGAGCTATTGTTTTCATGCCTACAACAACTAAGCCTTTTTAAGTGTATTTATTTTCAATGCATGAGTGTTTACTTGATGATCTTGATTGTTGATAGGTTTTGTGAAACATCATGAGAGGACCTCCTGTAAGGGAGATAATGTTTTCTTTCCTACAACAAATAAGTATTATTAAGTGGAATTAAAGAGTTAGGATTTGATTGAATTTTATTAGATTAGAGTTAGATGCCTACTCCTGCATATATTTTGCTGGCATCATCACAAGCTTATGAGCATCCCTGGTTGATAATTAAATGAAAGCAATTTAAGCAATTGAATTTCCCAACAAGTATAATAGAGCACATGATCCCATTAAAATAAAACACCAAACCCTTCAGGAAAAAGTTGAGGCAAATCAATCCTATGTTGTTGTCTGTCATGGAGAAAGAAGTTAAGAAGCTTTTAGATGAAAAAATTATCATTCCATTGAGGTATTCTGAATGGGTAGCCAATTTGGTCCCAGTAAGAAAAAAAAATGAAGAAATTAGATTTTGTGTTGATTTCCGAAATCTGAACAGAAGCTCAAATAAGGATAATTACCCTTTACCCAAGATGGAGCATATATTGTAGAAGGTGATAGGAGAAACCATGATGTCTATGGTTGATGAATTTTCTGGATACAATCAGGTCTTTGTTCTTCCAAAAGACAGGGAGAAGACGACCTTTACCACTCCTTGGGGTACATTTATGTACGCCAAGATGCCCTTTGGTTTGATGAACATAGGGGAAACTTTTCAGCGAGCTATGGACATAGAATTTATTGCAGAAAAGGATAAGTTTGTTGTTATCTATTTGGACGACATAATAGTGTATTCTCAGTCTGATAAAGAACATTGTGATCATTTAAGAAAGGTTTTCTTGAAATGCAGAAAATTTGGACTCGCTTTGAATTCGAAAAAATCATTGTTTGCCATGAAAGAAGGAAAATTATAGGGGTATATTGTGTCATATGAAGGGGTAAGGATCAATTCCATAAGGGTTGAGGCTATACAAACCTTGTCACTTCCTAGATCTAAAAAAAAGGTACAATCTTTTCTAGGAAAAACAATTTTTTGAGAAGATTTGTGTCAAATTTTGTTGAGTTGGTTAAGTATATCACAGCCATGCCGAGGAAGGATAGTGAAATCAAATGGACTATCGAATCTCACGATTCTTTTGATCAAATAAATAAAGCCTTGATTGAAGCCCAGGTTCTTGTCATCCCCGACTACTCCAAGGACTTTCTTATTTTTTCTTTTGCCTCTTTTGATA
The DNA here is from genome assembly GCA_009831015.1 of Picea engelmannii. Classification (NCBI taxonomy): domain Eukaryota; kingdom Viridiplantae; phylum Streptophyta; class Pinopsida; order Pinales; family Pinaceae; genus Picea; species Picea engelmannii. The sequence continues at coordinate 992,298 of ML786636.1, read as the reverse complement.
CAGTAGCAACAATCCTATTTCAGAATAATGTTGAAGGCTTAGAGCAACCCATTGCCTTTTTCAGTAGGGAATTGAGAGATGTTGAACTGAAATATGACATCATGGACAAACAAGCCTATGCATTGGTTAAATCTCTTAATTCCTTCAGATTTTATGTCCTGCATTCAAGAGTTATTGCTTATGTCCCATCAGCTGCTGTAAAAGAAATTATTATCCAGCCTGGCATAGACATAAAAAGAAGCAAGTGGATTGCTAAACTACTTGAATTTGATTTGGAGATTAGGCCCACAAAATTGGTTAAAGGAAAAGGTTTAGCCAAGCTCTTGGTTGAATCAAATTGCTCAGCATTGGGGGTAAATTTCATCCACTCGTGTTCAGAAAATTAGTAGGCTGAGATAACTGATAAAGGTCCTCAAATAATCTCTGCATTGGAAAATTGCAGCTGGTACAAGGACATTATATTTTTTATGAAAAATTGACAGCCTCCAAGTGGTATGGAAAAGAACAAGGTGAGAGCCTTAAAACTCTTGAATCAATAAAGTATTGCCTTGTTGATCAAGTTTTGTATTGGAAGGATCCATTAGGAGTGCTTTTGAGATGCCTAGACCCCCAAGAAGCCCAAAGGATCATGTCTGATTTCCACGACAATTTATGTGGGGGGCATCATTATTGGAGAACCATGACATACAAGATCCTCAGGGCTGGGTACTTCTGGCCCAGTTTGTTCACTGATGTTTGTGCTAAGATCAGAGCCTATGCTAAGTGTCAGAAGTTCTCCAGAAAGCAGTAGCTTAAGTCTTTTCCATTAAATCCTGTGGCAGGCTCAGGACCCTTCCAACAATGGGGCCTAGATTTTATCGGGGAAATCCATCCGTCTTCCAGCGGTCAACATAGATGTATCTTGACTGCTATAGATTACTTTACTAAATGGATTGAAGCTATTCCCACAAGGAATTATTCACACAAAGTAATCATTGGTTTCCTAGAAGACATTATAGCAAGGTTTGGGTGTCCTAATAGAATCGTCATGGATAATGATGCATCATTCAAGGCTGAACCATTGATTCAGTTCTGTGAACAGTTTGGGATCACTTTGATTCATTCCACCCCTTACTATCCTCAGGGAAACGGGCTTGCAGAATCCTCGAACAAAAGCATTATAAAGATCATTAAAAAGTTGTTAGAGGATAACATAAAGGCATGGGATTCAAAACTCAAATTTTCTCTATGGGTTGACAGAGTGAAAGTGAAAAGGTCCTTGGGAATTTTCCCTTTCCAGCTGGTGTATGGATTTGAGGCAGTTTTTCCTTCTCATCTTGCTTTACCTGTTGCAAATTTATTGCAAGATTATCAAGAGGAACCTGATCATATGATTAGAAGGATTCAACAATTGTTTGAAGTGCAATAGACCTGGGAGAAGATTGTAGACAAAGCATCTAATGATCAACTGAAGATTAATCAGGGTTTTGACAAAAAGGTGAACAAAGAGGATTTTCAATTGGGTGATCTGGTGCTCAAGTGGGATGCACCGAAGCAAGATAAAGGCAAGAATGGTAAATTTGAAGATTTATGGATCGGTCCTTTCAAAATATTTGAGGTATTCTCTGATAACACTTTCAAGTTGCAGAATATGGAGAATGAAGAGGTTTTTGGTGGCCCTGTCAATGGGAATTTCCTGAAAAAGTACTTTGCTTGAGCCTTGAGTGGCCCTTCATGTCATTGTAAATATCACTCTCTTTTTATTCTTTGTTTCAATAACTAACCCCATAGCCCTAGAATAAGGCACTATATCTACTCATTCTTGGCAGCCTGCAGGGGGCATGCCATCCCCTGAGGAGCCAATGTTATCACACTAAATTGCCTTGGGTATTTTAGTTTGTTTTCATTCCTTTTAAGCCTTATATTTTAATTTTCTTTTAAATTTTCATCCCTTTATTAGTTTATGTTTGGTAGGACCCCTTAGATGATTAAAGTTTTGAGTCTTAGCTCTAGTTTGATCCTCAAATTGGTTTTTGATCCTTGAACCATTTTAGCTCATGGTTTATTTTTTGGTCCTTTTCATGACTTGTCCCTAGGTCCATCCCTCCCATGATTAGACTGATGTGACACACCTCTCTCCTCACTCATGACCTCATAAGCATGCCTCATCATCCTTGCTTACCTATTTAATCATTTTTTGAATTGAAAACGTTACCTACTCATCAGGCAGTTCCGTAGCATCTATCCAGTTCATCATACTCTCACCTCAAGTCATGATTGCCATGAATGATGTCATGTCCCTTGTTTTCAGTGCCAACAATTAGTTAAATATTCTTTCCATATCTTTCATTTACGAGCCCTAGTAACGGTTTATAATTTTGAAAGGCTCAACAGTGATGTGTTGCACAAACTCACAAGTTCTGACCAGGTGACAACAAGGAAACCAAGTTTGAGACTGAAGTGGGTTCAAGGGCTGAAGTTTTCGCAATCTCATCCTAAGATTTCGTTGAAGATTCCAACAGGTTTCTACTCCACAGGTATCCCGTGTCTCCCCCCTCTGCATATTAATTTTCACAAGAAATTTGCACTCGAGTTTTGGTTTTCCAAGTTTGCACAGTCGTAAGGGACTCATATTTGCATGATAGCCTTGTCCTCTTTCTTTATCAGACCAATATCTTCATTTCCTATGTCTAAATCAGTTTATTGCTTCCTGCCTTATCCATTGAAATCGCAAGCCTATAAATATCCTATCCTCTGTGTATGCATTGTGCTACCCAGAGGCATTGCTTAAACCCTCTCTGCCTCCCTTGCTTCCTTTCATCATTGGAGTTTAGCATTTTTTACTCCTTTCAAAGAGCCAATTTCGGATTTCCCCTCACTGTTTACACTCCATAATATCTGTACACACCTAAGGGTATAATTCCTAAAGTCGAGCTTGGCTTACCAGAATCAGTCTATCTAAAAGGGTCAACCTTATATATTTGAAGCCCGATTCAAAGCCTTCCTGGTCATTACCATACCTTAAGCCTCTTAAAATCCCTCATTCTGAGCCATGGAGAATCCTCAATCGAGGAAGACACACAAAGGTGGCAAGGTGGTTAGGACAGAACCGGTGGACATGCATCTTTTTGATACAAAGCCCATGGCAAGAGAGGCATTTCAAAGAGTAGGGTGCCTCTCTTTCTATCAGAACATGCAACGAGGCCATCCAAAGGTAGAAAGACAGTTTGCATTATAGTTTGATGGTAGGAAAACCAAGGTTGGGGATTTGGAGTTTGAGGTGACTAAAGCCTCTATCTCAACTGCAACAGGGATCCCCATTATAGGTGAAAAGTGGTTCAAAGCCATGGATTTGAGTTCATCCTATGAAAAATATCTTTTTAAACCTGAATATCAAGCTAATGATTTGTCCAAAAGAATTCCAAGGAGTCAATTGATTGAACAATTTGACAGATTATTGAAGATCATACAAAGATATTTTACTTGTGAAGGGAGATTTAACACATTGTACCAGTACCATATAAGGCTGTTTCTACATTTTACTGGTAGGGTTGAGATGAATATTCCCTATTACTTGTTGAGGAGTATGGGTAAGATGTCATACATAATACAAGCCAAATCTAAAGATGTGGATTCTAGACTTTTCCACTCTGGATTAATTAGAATGCTAGTCTCTGAGGAATTGGGTAAGAAAGAGATTTCATGGGAGCATTTTGTTGTTACCTCTCATTTCAAGTTGGATCTAACATAAACTCCTCAATCACAGAAGTCAAGTCCTTTATCACCCACCAGTGCTACTAAAGTAGGGACCAATAGGAAGAGAAATGGCATAGCCCCTGTTCAAGTTTCAGAGGTCAGCAAGCAGGTCATAGAAGATGAGGAGGAAGTTTGTCCTTCTCCACACAAAGATTTTTCACCACCTCCTCCACCAGGGTTATAAGAGGTGCATTCTTCTACCAAAGCTACATCCAAGAGAAGGAAGAAGCTTATCTTTCCCTTTTCTCCTCTAGAATTCGAAATCAAGGGTAAAAGACCTTTCACAAGGTCATCAATTCCTAAGGAGGTTTTCAAATAATAGTCCTTACGAGAAATGCCTATTCAAAAGAAGAAGGGAAAAATCATAGAAAAAATTGTGGAAGAAAAACAAGAAGCCTCTATACATAAATGGAAAGGTAAAGGTACTAAAAGTGCTTTGGAGAGAAAAGATGAAACCTCTGTGAAAGACTATGAGAAGCCTGTGATAAGAAATGAAGCAACTCCTGTGCAGATGAAGAAAGGTAAAAGCAAATCCACCAAGAAACGTGATGAGGTGGACAAGACACTTCCCATGTATGTGGAAGTGGAGATTGAGAAAAAAACTCTTGAGACTGTGCATAAAACCGCCCCTCCTGGTAGTCATACCTTCAAGAGACTTATCAGGAAACTTAAAGATGCAAGAAAGGAAGTGGCTCAATTGAAAAAGGAAGCCATGTCTGACAGAGCCAAGATGATAGAGATTATGGATGGCTACAGTCACACCCTTGACTTGGCAAGGTTTGCATCAAGAAGGGCCCAACCCCTTCATAGACAACTAAATAATATTTATAGACAAAACATAGGCTTTCATTCTCATAGCAGGAAGTTAAAGGCAGAGCTGAAGCACTTTCGAGATGAAGTAGCCCAAAGAAATTTACAGGTGTTGGTTGAAGCTTCCATTGAGGATGAAAAACCAACAACTAAGGAGAGCACAACTACAATGAAGAAGCATTTAAATTCTAAGAAGAATAAGTTTGTTGTGTCAATTGAATATCCTCTTTCTACCAAAAAGAGTGTGAGGTTAAGTGTCAAAATGACAAAATAGCTGGTAAAAGGTAAGCCCCATTTTTTAGGATGGTTCCTTTTTGGTATGGTTAACTAATATGCAAATATTATCTCTGCCATCTATATAGGCATCTAAGCATTTAGCTATCTGGATTTTGAGTTTTTGCTAAGTTCTAGCTTCACCCAGTGGTAAAAGGCACTACTTATTGTACAGTCAAGGCACCTAAGTAAAATGGTTTTGTCATCATGAAAGAACACAAACTGCTTTGCACATGTTCAAGATTGAAGGTGATGCGTTTTTGGCAATGAAACCCAAACCTGTACACAGACGCAACATAAGTGGCGCTACCTAATGGTGCTACCTAATATTTGGCAGAGAACAAAATTTCCATACAGGCACAACACAGTGGCACTACCTAACTGTGCTACCTAATATTGCACATAGAGCAGAGTCTCTACATATATGCAACATAGTGGCACTACCTACAGGCATTGTCGAATATTTCATAGAGGGTAAAAGTTTGCACACATATGCAACATGTTGAAGCTACCTATAGGCACTACCTTTTCTCCTTGTAGTGCGCTACCCAGATTTGCTACCCAAGGAAGCTGCCAACAAACACCAGGGATGTAGGAGGACCAACATAACAACTTTTGGATTAATTGATGATGTAGAAGGATGTAGAAACAATAACTGACATCATGAATACAACCACATGCTTTGAAGGACACATGGAAAACAAGGAGTTGTGCAACAAAAGGGAATCAAATCAGTTTGAATTTCAGTTGGATTAATCACCAACATTTTCCTGTTTTATAGCATAGATGGTTAGATAAGTTGTTAAATCAAATAAATGTTTAAAGTTTTTCAAGGGAAGGAGGCCAACTCGTACCTCCATTTGTTGCCTCCCTTTTGTTATAAATAGATAGGTCAATTGATTTAGTAGGTTCGAATGGTTGAGCAAGGCTCCCTTAGACTGTAATATTTTGATGAAGTAACTGTGATCTAGCGATGTACTGGACTTGAGACATTTTGACTAATAGAAATCAACTTCTCTTTCAACTTGTTTGGTTTTGATGCTAAATGTTCATGCTTTGAATGATTCACATGAATGATTGTGGTGATGTTATGATGGATGTTTGATCTGAAAGTTTTAAACCCGATGCATATTGATTACATAAATTAATCAATGGCTCATACACAAAGTACATAGAGATTTTATACCGGAAACCCTCCACCGGGAAAACCTTTCTTATATTTATTATATCAAATTTCACCATTCACCATACAATATATACAATGTTTTTAGGTATTTCGTAGATACCAAAACCCTAATCCTTTAATCTAGGATTAATTTACAAAACCGCTAAAAATAGCAAAATCCACTAAAAATAGCAAAAACCGCCCAAAACAAAAATTTCGGGGTGCTGCTCCGAACGTTGAGAATAACCAAGGGGGGCCATACCTGCCCCCCCCTAGGACCCCCCTATGAAAGAACCCAACACACACATCATGAAAAGATCACTAGTGCGAGGGATCGTCAGACGCAATTGTCATATCTGACGTGCCCACACACACACATGCAAAGAATATAACACATACCCAACATGATGATTATGTTATCATGATGTTTATTTATCTTCCTTATTTTCTCAGTTCAAGAAGATCTTGTGTTAAGAAACTTTCTTCCTTGGGCTTTTGTAGACCTGATGTTTACAGTAGTCCCTACACTTCTCCTATTCAAGTCTTCCCTCTATTCATACTTACTCCCAAACTATTGATTGAATTTATCCAAGACCTTGATTGTTGGTGCATGATAGCCCTGATATTTGAGTTAGAACATTATCGTTTGAGTCCTTTTCCATTTGAACCTTTAAAAACCTTTACATTCACTTATAAACTTGATGGGTACTGGGCTTGCCTTCCATGCAATCTGAAGGTGACTCCTAGTGCTAACACCTCTTTAAAAATGCAGGGGGATTGTATTCTCATGAGGTTGACTCAAAGACCGTAAAATAGTCTTTAAGATAAACAATGATGTAGATCGAAACTAGAACAACTGTAAGAATATCTTTGTTACACATCAAAATTGCTCAGATGGATAAGTGTCGCATTGTCCCTATCAATCTTCGTAAGTGTCGCATCTTCCCTACAACTTTCGCAAGTGTCGCAATTTGATCACTAGTGTCGCAAACGATGTTTAGACATGATGCCATGATAACGACACTAAGGAGGCACTTATGACACCTTACATAACTGATTTGAAGGAGGAGAACTGGTCTACTGGAATCAAATAGCTCTTGACACCTGAAAGAGACCCTGAAACACTGGTTTGGAGGGGGAACGCTCCCCTACTACAGCTGCAGAAGCGCTGGCGCTCCTCTGCCATGCTTCAAGGAGCATTATAATGCCCCTCAGGCCCTTCTGGAGGAGCGCTACTCATCTTGAGAGCGCTGGCACTTTCCCAAGGCTCACCAGGAGCGCTACAACGCTCTGATGCCCCTTTTGGGGGAGCGCTCCCTATTCTGGGTCAGTTGTTAGCCCATTGAGAATAATAAGGGGAGGAACATTCGAGATTAAGAGGTAGTTGTGCTCGAATTATTGTTTTCATCAACAGATCCCTGATCTATGGAGAAGGTTCCCAACTGGTTCTAAACATAACCCAAGAGGTTAAGCTCCTCTTAACCTATATAAACAGGCTCTATGATGGTGGAAAGGAGAAGAAATAATTGAACATATGAAACTTATGATCTTGGAGGAAACTGACAGTCAACCAAAGGAGAGTGATCAGTGAAGCTGCTGTTATCCAGGTTGTGGATCTTTCAGGCAAGGGTTAGACGAAGAGGACTTGACGAAGCTGTCGCATTCGC
>ML786636.1:957749-969156 GCA_009831015.1 Picea engelmannii | reverse complement strand
ATATATATAATTCTTTATTTATAAGATAAATATTTTTTTTAGATTAAACAATTTGAGTACTTTAATTTATGCAAATATACATATCCTACTCCTTGACATACATTGCATAAAAACTCAAAATGTGAAAAAATACTTTAATTTGATAGCCTTAACTTAATTTAATTTGATAACCTTAGCTCAATGGTAATGATAAGTAGTATATAGAATATTGGACATGTAACTCGCTTGAATTATTTGCGAAAGGCATAGGTTCATTAGGTGGGTGAGACCTAGGTTTAAATTTGGTTGGCTACACACTATAACCTTTATTCTAGCACCAACATCTACAAGTTAATGCCTAGCACTAAATTTATGACTTAGCAAGGAATGAGACGTCTCTAAGCACACTAAAGTGGTCTACCCTTTTAAACTTGAACCCTAACTTATCAAAACTGTAAAAATTGAATCCAAATGAGAAAAATAACAATCATGCTACCCCACCATCCAATCTAAACCCATGTAAAAACAATGATAATTTTTTCCCAAAAAAAATTTGCTCAAAATTATATTAGAGTATAATTTTTTTTACATCTTTATGTCTATAGCATGGTTCCAGTCAGGAATAGACATAAAGTGCCATGTAGTAAAAAATAAACTGTCCAAGTATAATTTTTCTTACAATTCTCAAATGGATCGATGCTAAAAAAGAAAGCTATCAAAACCATAATACAAAATCATAAGATATAATAGCCATTCTTTTACCCAGTTCTATAAGAAAAAGTGTCCAAAAATATTATATGCCTGCTCAAAATACCAATATAAGAAGGATGTCAGAAAAGGTTGATATGTCTTATGGAACCTGTAGTCCCATTTTCCCACTTGAAATATGTAATTCTGCCTCTGTGTTCATATATAGCTTGTTTAGATAGTTGATCCATCTCCTTGTTAAATTTCGTGAAGATATGTTGGAAGCTAATTTCTTGATTTTTTTTTATTAAATCCTTTGTTTTTTGCTTCCATCCTTCAATGGTGCTAGCTTGGAGTCTCCCTCTATTGTTCCATTCAATAATTACCTTTGAGTCTCCTAAAACCTGAAGTTTTGTAAAGACAAATGTGTAGCAAGTGTGAGAGTTGCCCAAGCTCCCAAAAGTTTTTCCTTTGTATTGGTTCCTTGGACCTGCATTTGAAAAACAATCTACAAACTGAAGAATCTGAAGTTTTGATAACACCATCATCTCCACACTGCTTGTCACCTGAAAGTGTAGCCCCATCAAAACAAGCAATAGTGAAACCCACTTGTTGTGTGATCAAGCATGCTCTTAATGGGATAATTTTTTGGGTTGATGGTTTCTTGTTGAGAGATCTGAGAGTCTTGTAAACCACAAAGACAACTGATGGAGAATCATTCTCGAAGATAGATTTATTTCTCTCTATCCAAATAAACCAGCAAGGGAAGCAATAGTAGGAGAGACTGTTGTGTCCTTTGTCCAATAAATAATACAATCATATAGTGAAGTCCCTTCCCAATTTTTTTTTCCATCTTGGCCAAAAACCATTTCCAGTCATCAACCCTATATACCCCAGTCTTTAAAAAATATCCTAGATATTTGAAGCCTATAGCTAGATCAGTAAAAGTATAAGGGAGAAAGGACTTGAAAGGGATTAGGTCCACTTCAGATAACCCTTCATAATGCACAATTGTTTTGGAATCATTAACCTGGAGACCCGAAGCTTTATAGAACAACTTAATGATTTTGTCAATTTCCAACCATTCTTGTAGAGTTGCATTGGTCATGATTAAAACATCGTTCACGAAAAATAGGTGGAGAATTTTAATCATTCTGGACACCTTAATACCTGCTAGTTTGCCTTCCCCTTTGCTTTCTTTTAATAAAATACTGAGACCTTCCATTACAAGGATAAATAATAAGGGGGATAATGGGAAACCTTGACGTAAATTTTTGTAGCCTCACCATTTAGTAACACAACATAAGATGAGGAAATAACACAACTCATAATCCACTTGGTCATTTGGAAACCAAAGCCCACTTGTAATAAAATCATCGTTAAAAAATCCCAATCTATACAATCGTATGCTTTCCGTAGATCCAATTTCAGAACAAGAGACTTTAATTTCTTTATTTTTATGCTATGGAGACTCTCATGTGTTTTTCCAATAGCATCTTGTATCTGCCTACCTTTAAAAAATCCCAATTGTTCTGCTAAAAGTGATATGGAAAGGATAGATTTTATCCCATTAACAATGATTTTTTAGATTAATTTGTAGCAAAGGTTACATAAATAAATAGGTCGGAAATCTCCAAAGGAAGTTGGTTTATTTTCTTTTGGTATAAGAGTTAAGAAATTAGAATTTAAGCTCCCAGCAATAAAGCCTCTCTATCTCTACTCCTTAACCATCTCAAGGAGATCCTCCCCTACCAAATCAAACAAGTGAGTGAAAAACTCCACAGTCCAGCCATCGGGCCATGGGCTTTTATCTTTTTTGAAAAGATATAATATTTCCTTTAATTCAACCAACTTGACTGGACCATAAACTGGAAAATAGACCAGTGACATACATGTAAAAACAATGATAAGTAGTTTAGTACCAACAAACTAAACATGCATTCGATCACACGGACATGCATGTAGGCAGACATTCAAGTTAAAAATGCAGTAGTCTAAACGTTGTACCTTTTGGTTGTTTTTTAGTAACTTTTTCTGTTTGATTTTACTCAAAATTCGGTGATGAATGGTTGGATTTACAGATTTGAGTGGCTAAATAGTGCCGTATGGATTTTTCAGCACGCTGAATCTATTTATACATTCAGAAATGCAATTTAAACAACAGAAAATCGCTATTTTGTCCAAATTTACATCGTCGAATTCCGACCAAAAAAAACCCAAAATATAGAACGTTTAGCCAAAGCCGTTTAAAAAAATACATATACATGAAAGTTGAAGAACACTGTTAATTATTTGAAAAGAGCCATTGAAAAGCCCACTGATGTTCACGCCTGATGTTCGCTTCCTGATTCGTTCTCAATGTTGAGTATCCTGCGAACCTCTTCAAGGGTTTTATCTGTAATCATGTCAGCAAAAGTTTGAGATGTCAAGTCCAGTACGTTGTAGATTTGAGGTAGTGGGCAGCTACAGCGTACAATCATCGAGAAGAGGTTTGACAAATTCCGCATCACAGCTTTTGACAGTATTGGCTGCTGCGTGTGGGGTATGTCATGGAATTTGCAATAATGTATAAAAATTTTCAAAATGCTGCTGGGCACTTTTGTCAGACGAATGGAACAATTAATGTACTTTCCGCAGTGCAGCGCCATCTTTACAACCTCCCACTGCAATGCCACCAGTTCAGCCGTGATCAATATGCAGCTTATTGCAGAGTTTTTAAGACTGTAGTTGTTGGTATATATATTGTTGAATTATCTTGGTATATACATTTAGATATCTCTGACGGTGTATAGACTACCTGCCGCAGTCTTAAAGATTTTGTAGCAGATTTTAAAGATTTTGTAGCAGGTTGCATATTGATCGCCCCAACTCCACTTCTTCCAATATTTTCATGCATTTTGATCATCTAAAACACGTTTTTCTAAAAATTACATCGGTTTATAAAAAAAATATTCTGTATAGCAAACAAAAAGAATAGAATCTTAGTTTTGCTCGATTGATCGATTTTTCAGTTTTGCTCGATTTCCACATACAGTTACTGTATTGATCCACTCTTCAGTGTTTTATTAAATAAAGTTGTCAAATTTTGACATAGTGTAAGGATTAGTATGTGTACATTGCTCCCTTGAGAAAATCTCATGTTGAATGGGATAGTATTTAGCTATCATCTAATGTATAATACTTCAATGCTTTACATATCATACCTCTTCATCTCCAATTCTTTTGGTCTTGCACAAGACCTTGATTGATAGAATGGGGTAGTACCTTTCTACATTCTTTATGGAATATCGTGTCTTCTCACTTTAAGTGGTTCCAATTCTTCTCTTCCACACTCATAGTTTGGTACAAATACTACTATTGAAACTGTTGAAAGTGGATCATGATTGAGTACTACTTTTGTTTGGATAGTATTTCCTACTTATTTGAAATTCGGTTTATATGTTAGGGGTTTTATGCACATGCATGGTCCCTCAATCTTCATGCAATGTAATATACCTTGCTTGCATGTGTTCAACTTATTTTTTTCTTTATAGAATCTTTGGCATGTCCTAAAGTAACCTCTTTCATGTGAGCCACATTCTCTTTGTACAAAATTATTCTTTGTACAAAATTATTCTCTATGGTGTCCTAGATTTCTTCCCATGAGCTTTTCTATGGAATTGTATTTGGATTTCCATATCTATGGAATTGTATTTGAATTTTTATGGAATTATACATGGCTTGATCCCTCATACTTTTTATTACCTCTTAGTAGAAATCAATTTCTCAAAATTATTTTCAAACATGTTATACTCAAAATTCACTCCTTATTACAATTTCATTTCTAAAAATGTTCTACAACCAATATTCTTCATTCTTTAATTAATAAATAATGTCCCCCCAACAATGTTTGTTATTCTTCATTCTTTAAGTAATAAATAATGTCCCTCATATTCATCATAATTTTTGGATATAGTGTCTTTTGATTTACATCCCCAAACTATTGGATTTTTCCATACACCCCTTGCACATTCCATGGACGTAAGGTTTATAATTATAAATTGAAGGATATGGATGGAATTTCCACCATCGTGCTCATGTTTAGGAATCTCGAGGAACATGAGAATGTATATAGTTGAAACATCATATCCTTTGCTTCAATATAGTCCTCTTACATTTTATACCCTATTAATTGTACTTTTGAAGTGATGTGGTTGCCCACTCCTAATAATTTTGCAATTAGTAATGATGCTTCATGTTTATATTATATCTATGCAAGTGGGAAAATGCTCTTTACTAGTTGTAGTGTAGCTGTAGTGTAGCTAGGGAGATAATATGGGGTGCCTAGGGAAGTATTTAAGGGGAACAATAGTAGGTAAGAATTGTTATGTATAAATGCTACTTTTAATAAATAAGGTCTAGTGTGAATGCAATAAATGTAAGAGGACTTATTAGAAGGCTTCACTTCTAGAAGGTTCCTCCTCTAGAACGTTCTTTGGTGGTTGGTAGCACTATATAAAGGGGTTCACGCAATATAAAGGGGCAAGTTGTGAGGCATTGTATTTGGAGTGGTAGAACATTAGGAGGTTGCCCCTTCAAAGAGACAAGTGAACAAGATGTTGGAATACTGAGAGGGGGGTGAATCGATATTACACAATAATTATTAATTTCTTTTACCATAGTTTATTTTAATCAAACTATGTTATTTACCAACAATTAATCATGCAATTCACAATACATAGAGTTTTAATGTGGAAACCCAAATGTGAGAAAAACACACAACTTTCTTTATAAAAATTTGTAAGCACCAACTTACAAAAGACACCAATTTGCAATAATTTTTGCAGGAACCAACCTGCAGGGGACACCAATCCCCTTGTTCAGCATCAACTCAGCCAATGGGCACCAACCCACATAATTATTGTTCACATGCACAACCCTGTATGAACTGGATTTTATGATCGGAACAAAATGAATACAGATTATTAACAGGTACTTAACACAAAATAACAGAGATACAGTAAAACTTGTTTTCTATTCAATAAGGAAATAAGATGAAACTGTAAAATGTAGCGGAAACAAGCTTGCTGGAATGGTGGCGGCTTATCTCTAAGAAGAGATGTGACGGTTGCGCTCATTCACAAGAAGATAATTACAATGAGGCTCTGAAGACATTTTTACAATAAACAGGAATGTCAAAAACCCTAGACATCCAAAAACCTAACCCTAGGAGATGAAGTGCCAAAAGTCATGTGGGTCCTGTTTGGATAAGTTAATACATTAAATTCCCGGGGTCATGACTTTTGCATACGATCTCCGTTTTAGGCGTATGATAGCCTGTTGGAAAGGTATCGTTGAGACGATTCATTTTGGGGGCTCAATCATGCATTTGGATATATTTGAGAAGTTTTATCCCAAAATACCTTCATTTAGGCCCTCAAAATGGCCTTGAAAGTTAAAACTGCTAAAAATAGTAAATTGCCAAAATTGCGAGAAAATTGTTTTGAGCCAATTGGAAAAGGTGGGTGGCCACTAATATCCACCTGGATCAATCCTCCCTCCTTATGAAGCAATGGTCTACATTGCATTGAGGTCCCCCATCAGATGAGGAAATTTCTGTTGAATTTGGCCCCGAGTGAGCCACTTGCCTTGGTGCAGGAGCTGCCCTGCTTTGATGATTCGATAAAGCTGGATCCTTTGCTGTCAAGTTCTCTTGATATATGTGTCCAAAATCTGATCATTGGATACCTATTGTATGCAGTCGGGTTTGAGCTATGTTGGTGTTAGTTTTTCTTCTACTTCTGAGGTGTCCAATAATGGTGGCAAATAAGGGCGAAGGAGATCCACGTTGAACACTGGGTGTAGACCAAGGAAAGGAGGAATGTTGAGTTGAAAAGAATTATCCCCCACGGCCTTGGTGATGCTGTATGACCCATAATGGAGTGGGTGAAGCTTCCAATGGGGTCCTGTAAGGCGTTCTTTCTGCAAGTGCAACCAAACTTTGTTGAAATTACTAAAACAACTGAGAGGGGGGGTGAATCAATTGTTATTGAGCTTAAACAATATTAAGTCTATTAAAACATTCTTAATCTTTCTTCAAGTGATCATCAACATTATATAGCATATGGACAGTAAAATTAAAGAGCATCAATCACACATAAGGTATACACATAGACAAATTTTCACGAGGAAACCCATAAAGGGAGAAAACCTCTTCTTCTTCGAAATGATAGGCAGTCTTTTAAGTTCTGTACATCATCTATAATTGAGCACCAACTCAATGTGAGGATACTACCTCTGTTTTACAAGCTGCAACTTGTTTGAGAGCACCGACTCTCTTGTTTCTCTAGCACCCACTAGAAGGAAGCACCAACTCCCCTAATGTTCCAGCACCAACTAGATGGAAGCACCAACGTCCAGTTACACAGGCTCCAACCTGTATAATAGAAAACACTTGTTCTCCCTTGCACCACCCTGCCACCCTTGTTTCTCTGGCTGCAACCAGATGGAAGCTACAACTTCCTGTGTTCAAGTTCCCACTTGAACCTCTGAGGACAACAGTCCTCCCTAGCACCTCCCAACCACCCTGGAATATTAATGAATAAATAAACAGACAACTACACAGATAAATCAATTCTTACCACTTCTTCTCTGTTATGTAAATCTCGTCTTCTTCAACTTGTTCTGTCATTCTGATCTGCTTCAACTTGTTCTGTCATTCTGCTCTGCTTCAAGTCGTTCTTTCATTCTTCTCTGCTTCAAGTCTTTTCATCATCTGTTACTCTTCTCTGAGTTTTATCTCACATTGCGCATATTCCCAGTCTCACTCTGTGCATTCTGTGATTTTCCCTTTCTTATCGTTTAATTCATTTTTCATCCAGAACCACCACAGCCATGCACAATCTGTATCTTTTTCTTATATACACACACCCACGACAGTTCACCTTCGCATCTCCTTAGACAAAAGAAAAACAACCGTCCGAGTAACTGAAACACCAACCGATTGGAAATCATAAATCCATTTCGATAATAGATTCATAACTGATAAATTAACTGTGAGAGAGAACAATAGCCCTTCGATCACATTCAAGCTTATTTTCACCATTGGATGGGGTTATTAATATTGCCTTTAAATCGGGTTTCGACATTTCGGAATACCTGTGGCCAAGTATCTCAACACTTCATGTCGCGATCTTCGAAGCTCCGATATAGAGCTTTTCTGTGCTATCTCCTTCCTCAATATGACCAAGTCCATAACCAAGCGCTTATGCATAAAGTGTTTTTCGCGAATTCGCATCTCGTGAATCTGGAGATGAGGCATCTCGACTCTCCAAGTTGCGATCCCCGAAACCCTGAAATGGAGCTTATCAGAACTGACTCCTTCCCTTCTCGTGACCATCGGCGGTGACCATAGGCTGTGCCAAAAAGGCACTTCGCGAGTTTATAAACTTCATCTGATCATCGATTGAAATCTCCATATATCCAACGATCCATATCTTATCGCAATCTCGCATCTCACGAGTTTAGAGGTTATGTTTCTTGCCTCTCCAAATTGCGATAGGCGAAGCTTCGAGATGGAGCCATATCAATGGTTCAGATCACACCTTGATTTGACGGTTGCGATTGAATCACGATTTCACATCTCTTGAGTTCGGTGGTTATGTTTCTTGACTCTCCATGTCGCGATAGGCGAGGCTCCGATATGGAGCTCGGATCAATGATCCAAAACACATCGTGAATTAACGGCTGGGATTAAATCACGATTTCGCATATCGCGATTTCAACTATTTTGTTTCTTACCTCTCCAAGTCACGAGTTGCGAAACTCCGAAATGCAGTCGACGGTCTAGATCAACCTTGATCTGAAGGCTGCGATTAAATCACGATTTTAATTGTCATATTTCTTGCCTCTCCAAGACGCGAGTTGCGAAACTTCGAAATGGAGTCGACGGTCCAGATTAACAGTCCCGATCAACACTTGATCTGACGGTCATCGGGAACCTGCATCCAGAAAAAGAATTTCCGAACATCCTCCTTGAATTTAAAAAATGTACACTCGCTCGGGGGTTTCCTGGACCTTTTCAAATACAACTTCATCTAGAAATACAAATTGATCAACTTCTACCACATTACTTGTTCGATTAAGCCATTGAAAGTGCAACAAACCCTCATCTTCCTTAGCTACACGAACAAGTCCTTTCCAAGTATCTGGTACAACTCGTGTCCCCTCCAGAGACATCATTCCATCCTGGAACTCCAGCATGATCTCCTGACAATTGAATCGGATGATGCATTACAACATATAGAATCCGTTATGACCAAACCCTACAAATCCTTCCCGCAACATCTTCTCATAATGCCCATCTATTTCATACTTTCTGTACTCATGCCATCTACACTGTTGTACTTTTCCATCAATGACAAGTATACAAGAATTCATTCTTTGTTAAATATTTTCCAACATTCCCCCCCTTTGGCATTGATGGAAACTCAAGCACCCACATGCATTCAGACTCTGGTCAAGCACCCACATGCATTCAGACTCCAGACTCTCCTCCCAAACTCTTTTCTCCTCCTTTGACATCAATGTCAAAGAAGAAACATGCTCCCCCTGATCTATTGCAAAACATACTCCCCCTGTCAACTATGAACTTCGTGGAAATACACCAAATATAAATAAGTACTCCCCCTTACCAGGTGAACAGATTAGACACAAGAAATTATAACCCCCAAATTTTGACGAAGATATCCAAAAGGGGTTGTTGCTAATGGTTTTGTAAATATATCTGCAATCTGTTTTGTAGAAGGTATATAATTCAGTTGAACAATTTTGTTTGTAACTTGTTCTCTGAGAAAATGGTAGTTTATTGGAATATGCTTAGTCTTGGAATGAAGAACATGATTCTTGGAGACACTAATGGCACTGGTGTTATCACAGTGAATTGGAATGGGATCAGTGTAAGTTACCTTTAAATCTGCAAGAGTTTGTATCATCCATAAAATTTGTGTGCAGCAAGTAGTAGCAGCAATATATTCTGCTTCTGTAGTGGATAGTGAAATGGATCCTTGCTTTTTACTAATCCATGCAACTAATGAGTCACCTAGAAAGAATGCTCCTCCACTGGTGCTTTTTCTCTCATCAACACAGTTTGCCTAATCTGCATCTGAATAAGTAGTTAACTGGAAATTCTGATTTCTAGGATACCACAGACCATAAGTCATTGTTCCCTTCAAGTATTTGAATATCCTTTTGACAACTACCAAATGACTTTGTTTAGGAGTAGACTGATAACGACCTACCATTCCAACAACTTGGATTATATCAGGACGGGATGTTGTGATGTACAAAAGATTGCCTATCATAGAGCGATATGTCCTTTGATCAACATCAGGTGAGACATCATCTTTACTCAACTTGCAACCAACCACCATAGGTGTGCTAACTGGAGAGGAATCTTCCATCTAAAATTTCTTCAACATCTCTTTTAAATATTTTTCTTGAGAAATAAATATTCCTGCAGAACTTTGTTTTACTTGTAAGCCAAGAAAATATGATAGTTCTCCTATCATGGACATTTCAAATTTTGTTTGCATAGAGTTAGCAAACCATTGGACAGATGATTCATTAGTACAGCCAAAAATAATATCATATACATAAACCAAAACAACTAGTAAATTATCACCTTCAGACTTAATGTAAAGGTGATTGTCAACAGTACCTTTCTTGAACCATTTTTCTTGTAAAAAATTGTCCAGTCTATAATACTAGGCTCGTGGTGCTTGTTTTAGTCCATATAAGGCCTTCTTTAGCTTACAAACATAATTAGGATTATCTGTCAATGAGAATCATTCAGGTTGCTCCATATATACTTCTTCCTCTAGATCTCCATTAAGAAATGCTGACTTAACATCCATCTGATAAACTTTAAAGTTTTTATGACATGAATAGGAAAGAAACATTCTGATGGCTTCCAATCTTTCCATTGGTGCAAAGGTTTCATCAAAGTCCTGACCTTCAACTTGTGCATATCCTTTACAGACCAATCTGGTTTTATTTCTAACAACTTGTCCTTTTTCATTCATTTTATTCTTGAACACCCATTTGGAACCTATTAAATTTTTATCTTCAGGTCTAGGGACAAGCTCCCAAGTATTGTTCTTTTCAATTTGATCAAGCTCTTCATTCATTGCTCTAATCCAATCATCATGTTTCCTTGCTTCATCAAAATTTTTAGGTTCAGTCATAGATAAAAAAGCAACCTGAGATTGTTCTGAGTCTTTAATCAATTTTCTTCTTGTCTGAACTCCTTTATTTATATCTCCAATTATCTGATTTTTAGGATGATTATTTCTAAAATTCTGAGAGGTGATTTTGCTTCTTTCTACTGATTTGTGTCAGTCTGAATATTTGTATATTAATCTGATTCAGATTCTTCCTTTTCTGATCCTTGGACTGGTTCATCTTCATCTTCAACTATATCTTATGTTCTTGGTTCAACACTGCTTACATTTCTGACTGGGATCTCTTCATCAACTTTTATATCTATACAATCAACTAGTTTATGCAGTCTCTTATTGTAGCATCTGTACCCTTTACTATTTGTACCATAACCCAAAAATATACCTTCATCAACCCTGTCATCATATTTGCCAATATTTTCATCATTGTTCTTGATATAACATTTACTCCTGAAGACTTTAAAATGCTTGATTGAAGCAGGTCTTCCAAACCATAGTTCATAAGGAGTCTTGTCACTGTGTGG
>ML786636.1:863680-927714 GCA_009831015.1 Picea engelmannii | reverse complement strand
TTGTAAATCATTTATGTCCCTACGCATTTCTTCACCTTCATCAAGAGTCCAAGTAGGATTGTCTGGAGGCTTATTTGGTGTAGAAGTTCCCTTTTTTGGTGGCATGTTGGCCAAGTATCACTTTTGAACCTTGATTTTGAGGTTTTCCTACTAGACAATATTTCTTTTGTTGTATATCCCAAGTTTCAACCCTTTTGGGTATGAAAATTTATTTTATGTAGTTCTCTAATATTTCTTCTCTACATTGCCACAGATCTGATCAAAATTGGATGTGCCAAGTGGAATTTAGGGTAACTTCCCCACAATTTGCTGATTTTTGGCCTTTCCAGGAGATCTCACTTGTATAGTGTTCCCTGCACAAAATAATTGATTTAAAATTCTGACACTCGTACTAGAAATACTGCAGACTATCCACTATCCAATGAAATTGGTCTCGCTCACTTTGGATACTCTAGGAAGCAATTATGATTGTTTTGCCTGGAACAACTTCTTGATATTAGTCAATAGGACTAGTCAGATACCCTATCTTCCACAGGGTGTATATACAAATGTAAGATGAACCAAAAGCTAAACATTTTACCATAGATACCTTACTAATGTTTGTGAATATCCTCTATATTTTAGGGTTTGAAACATTACAGAAAAATTTCTATAGCTAAAATTCCGCAATGACTCAGTTCAAGATGATTCCAGAACCATATCTTGCACAGGTTGTATCTCTGAAAGAATAAGGCCTCAGGAGATGAATTTGTAACCCAATGTACATTGATCTGTATAATAAATATCCTCTGAGCCGTTCCTTATGAAAAGTTGTATAAAAAAATTTATAGAGAAAATTCCAAGGTGTCTCAGATCTAGCAGCGAAACCCCAATACCTTGAGCTCTGATACCATATGTTAAGAACCAAATATCAATATAGCATAGAAAGACCTCATAATAAGTACTCAACGCCTTGAAAAAGAGATAATTTCAGATAATAAGCCTCTTCGAGGGGGCAACCTCCTTTTACCCCACATAAATGTTCAAGTACAAGATGATTCCAAATGAAAATGTTTCCTTGGTATATATAGGAGACTAGGAGGTATAATTACAACTAATGGAATAAATACGACTTAAATAAAATAACATTACTAATGTAATATGCCCCAATTAAGGGTTAATGAGCCAATATTAGGGCTTAACACACTAGTAAGCCTTGCTTACATACCACATTGGCCAACAAAATTCCAAAAGGTGCACAAAAAACACATTTTTTCAAATTTAATGAAATATAAAATTTTCTACACCTATCCAACATTAATATTGGTACTTCTATATGATCATTTAACAGACTAAACACATTCCAATCATCTAAATAAACTTCTAGGAACTTATGAATAAATTGCTTAAAGGCTGCGACTACTACTCTTGAGAAAATTGAAGGTGCATTCTTCTGCCCAAAAGGAATCACTATGTACTAGTAGCTTCCCCACTCTGTCACAAAGGCAGTCTTATGTTTGTCTTCCTGTGTAATATTTATCTAGTGATATCCTGAGAATCCATATATGAAAGTGTAGGCCTCCTACCCCCCTACATTCTCTAGCACTTCATCTGTAAAAGTTGTCAGAAATGGATTGTGCATACATGCATCATTTAACTTTCATAGGTCTACACAAATTATGATTCCCCCTCTTTTCATATCTTGTACTACCATTGGAGTTATCCATTATGATTCTACTACTGGTTCAATGATTCCTGCTTGTAACATTCGGCCTATCTCTACCTTTACCTTCTATTTATACTTCGGGTTCAGTCTGTAGGGTCTCTGTCTTACTGGATTAACATCTAGTTTCAAATGGATCTTCATTTCTTGTAACTCACCAACTACCCCTTTCTCTTTTGAAAATGTTGGTAGGAATAGATCTTGATACTCGTGTAGTAAGACTACAATATTTTCCACGTTTTCATCATTCTAGTAGTCACCTATCTTTTCAAAATTTGGATTCTCGTTTGTCTGAATATTCACCTTGTGCATCTTTAATGGTTGCACATATGTAACAAATCCAAGATTCGGACCTTATATTGTGTGTTCCCCCTCAGTTTCAGGTATTTGTATATTTCTTGGATCTTCCTCGTACTGATCTTCTTTAGCAACATTATATCATTCCATTATTTCATGAACTGTCATAGAACCTCTATGTGCACTACACACATGTACTGCATTCATCAACCCTTCTATTGAAAAAATCTTGTTTATAATGTCCTGCAAAGTTTCATCTACTAATGGTGATTCATTTTCAAAATTAAATGTTATCTTAAATCTTTGAGTTAGCTCGTCCCAGTTTGTTACTTCTCTGTGCATTTATAGATCCAGGTACTAGTTTTTGGGGATCATATCCAATGTATGTATGAACCTATGTGTCCATTCCTCCTTCGATATTGAACTCCATATATTTTTTCACTGCGCAATATGATCTGTCGGGTCACTTACTCCTGCATATTTCTGCACAATATACTCAACCTCGGTACCAAATCTAACTTCCATTAATATTTTACATTGTTTCTAGTATTCTATTCCTTCTTTATGTGAATTCCACCATCTGGCTGGAGTGGCCTTCAAGAAAAAATCTAATTCCAACAAACTTTTTTTTCCGGGTATTTGCAACTCAAACACATTTACAAAATAGCTTGTGTCAGTGAAACCATCATACTTGGGAGGGTCACATTACTTTGTTCCAATCCATCACAATAATTGAGTAATGTAGGCACACCGTCTGGTTGATACTTCATGCATACTTTGATGCCAGTGTTCCAAACCTTCCTTTGAATTTGATTCACATGAGCTAATGATTCTCCGACTTAGGGCTCCATTTTCAATTAGATTAATGTATTCATCCATTCATGCAGTCATATTATATAGGTTATCAATTTCATTCCCTTTAGTTGGTTCTATATAACACATTCCTTTTTTTGGGTCCAATGGTGTGGTAAACTTCAAGTCCCCTACCTCAATGATCATTTCCTTTTTTTTCAAATTAATAATATCCTAATTTTAAAAGGCCCATTCGATCCCCATTAGCGTTGGATATGTATGACTATTATCCACGATCTCGATGACTTCAAAATATTCTATACTTCACACTCCATCTATATTCATAGGTAATCCTAGCAATCGACCAATTGATACTATCTTGTGTTGGTTCACCAATCTTAATTGGACGGGAGACCAAATTGACTTTGGCTTCCCCATCATTTCCCATGTTTGCTATGGTAAAACATTTACATCAAAACCCAACTCTAAAATGACATTGTCCATGTCATATTCCCCAATCTGCACACTTAGAGTTAACTCTCTGCTTGTCCTCTTTTTTTGAAATACTTGATTCACTACCCTTTGTGTGGTAGGAAGTTCCCTTTCTTGCGCACAATGATCAATCATTCCACGCAGTTTCATATTTCATCAATTCTAAACAAATTTTCACAAATTCTTTAAAAGTTCTTAGTTGTTGAAGCATCATTTCTGGGATAGTACGATCATAGGTCAAAGGAATTTCAACCATAAGAGGTTTAGATGGTGTCGATGCTATCCAATCCGGTCCTAGTATCTCCTTCCTTGTTTTCTAATATGTTTTTTTTCTTTTTGTGGGCTAAATTTCATTATAGGTCCTGCTGATTCCCTCACCCATTGCTCAATTTGCATCTCTTTATTCATCGCATCAGCTCCTTTCCTATCTCCTTCGCACATTAAATTTTTTATTCTGGGTCCTTCATGACACTTATCTATTGATATATTTTGTGTGTTCTCATTCAGGTTTTGGTTTGGATTCCCTCTTTCCTGCCACTTTGCAAGTAATTACAGACAATATTCTATCACATGATCCTGTTCTCTGCAATACGTGAAGGTTGTACAAGGATTCAGGTATTCATGAGCTAAGTGTCCCAGTTGATTACAATTGTAGAATATTATTGGTCCTCTACCTCCTCTTCCAAAAACACCTCTACCTTGACCTCTTGTGCCTCCTGGAATAAATCCTCTCAGATTGTTATACTGTGGAACTCATCCTTCTGTCATAATATTTTCCTCTTGAATTATATACATATTTTAAGTGTGTGCTCCCATTAGGTGAAATGCATGGTATTCCTTCTCTTCATGCCCTTATGACTTTCAAAAGTTACAAAATAAATTTTGGGGCATACTCTAGTATTTATGTAGCAATGCACAATTAGGCGGATGATCACCCCATATCTTTCACATTTCATAGTATCCTCCTCTTGGTAATGGGTTCGGTGCTCCAGTCACCAAATACTACACAAAGGATGTAAATTTTTCCTTATGATGGCCTTGATTCCTACATGTGATACACTAGACTTGTTCCCTCTTCTCCTTTCCTTTCATTAGCTATTCTAATTGGATTGTCAAGGAAGATAATTGTGTCTGGACTTGATCCATCCCCTTGCCATCCCCTAGAAGAGATGCTTCCATATTCATCAAAATATCCAAAGATTCAGGATGTGACACAACCTTTTTTTGTATCAACAGAAAATAAAAGTGTGGAAATAGTCCTGAAATAAACCATTCTCTATGTTGTTGATCCAGAATTTGGAATATCAATCTACCCATCAAATCATTAAATATTCGGTCATAGTCCCACACTAACTTAGTCTGCACTTGTTTTATTTCCATAAACTCTACAATGTATTGTGACTTAGATTTCATCTTCTTGAACTCTTTCAATAACTCTTGTCGAATTTCTGCCAATGTCATCACTTGACCTGCTAGTGTAATACTATAGAATTTCATGTACCAGACTAATACACAACCTCTAAATGTTGTTTCCAAATGCACAATATTTGTGGCCTCCCAAATATTGTGCATCCAAAATTGTCTCACATACATATAGGTGTTGTCGTGGGTACTCTGGCCCAACTCCCTAGAACTTAGGCATTCTCAATGTATTGTCTAACCATGCCATGGTGTTTTGCGTAGTACCTACCCATGGTGTTGCTGGTTGAATCTGACTCGATGCACTGCTTCGATTGCTCTAGATATTATTATTCTGACTTCCTCCGCTAACTATAAGTACTTTTGACAAATCTTCAAATGTTATCTCATATCTAGGTGATGCACACGAGGTCATGGGATCTATGTAGGATCCAACCTTAGTAGGAATTAACAAATATTCTATTAAAGGATTGAACTGAGGATCCTCTCCCTCTCCTTTTGTTCCTGTTATTTCTATGAGCTGGACTATTACATAGGGTTTTCTCCTCTCATAGTCTCTACAATGTGATGCATAACCCCCCCACCTCTTGGGGTCTGCTTGACCTCCTGGTCTAAGGATCATTCAATTAAGGAGTTGCATCATCTCGCAGGTTCCCACAAAACCTTCAATTTCACTTCCATGGGCCTATTTCCCCTCTTTTCATGCCTAAATTACTTTTCATAGGGATTTGATAGGTCAAGGGAAAATTCCATGTGACCATGGCTTAAAAATGTGGGTTAATTCTCTAAACTCCAAAAAATTCAGGACTTTGGGGCTATCAAGATTCAATAGTCTCAACAGAATGGGACTCCAATCCTTCCAATCACCTAAGTGACAGAGCATTGAACCACAACAGGGATCGACATTTCACAATGCCCACTCAGATCTATGTCAGAAATCAATTTAAAAAATATGGCCTTTGACAAATATGTTCGCTCCAACGCACAGTGTTGTCAGAGTTCCGAGATTCAAATTAGATCAGACGGCTCCTACTCTCCCACCAAATCAATGACTAATGGTCCACTTCATAGCTCCGGGCTTCAGGACTCTTCACGAATACACAACATGGGAAATAAATGGCTCATGTCCTTCCATTGACCAATGATCATGATCCACTCCAGGAATCTGGGCTTCTGGAGTTCTGAGTGTCCAACACTGTAAAACCTACGGAGCGCTTGACTAAATAACTCGCAAAGGGTTCAAATCAAGGAATACCACACTTTGACAGCTAGTTGTTCCAGATCCATTTCGGACTTCAGGGGTCTAGGTGGATGTGCAATGCAAACACCTCTTCCTCCCGAATGATAAAACATCGAAGTGTTTCTCCTTCCTCCATGTGTCCTCCTCCGGATCAACGATTGGGATGAGTCCACGTCTTTAGGACTCCAAGAAACCTCTACTCAAAAGGTTCCACCCCCAATTTCTTCGAGGTGATATACCTCCAGAGTTTAGTATCCGATGATGTGTGTCTTTGATGATGGATGGAATTGATCGACTCTGGCCTTTGAGATTTCTTACGCCACTCACCTAAGTTCTTTCTTCCTCCCAAAGTTCCTTCTTCCTGGACTATATGATATCCCACCATGTGTCCACTATAAAATGATGATGGATATCTAATCCACTCTTTGAAGCTCTGGGAGACACACAACCTCACACCACAATGTCTCCTCCCTCCTAGATAGCTTCCCTTCCAAAGTTAATGATACGATGACACATTTCCCATCGATTAACGGTCTATATTGGGTTCCTGACTTCAAAACTTTGGGGGGTTTGGACTCGTAATTTAACACACGAACTTTTCCAAATACATGAATTATGAAGGATTTCCAAGGGTTAACACCCCCAAAACTCTTCCAGATCTGATAGTCGTGAATGATCTTGACTCCCTCGAAGTGGATCTCACTCGTTCGATATACAAACTATAAATCTGTTTCCCTTTAGAGGGATATTGGTCTCTAACCCTCCCGAGCTTGACCACACGAGGTATGTTTGAATCACAAATTCCTTCCTGGGGATCCTCTACACACTTTGAAACCTAAATCTTAGAATATCTTTCTAAGTCCTCTCTTTGCACAATTTTAGAACTTGTTTCCCTCAAAATTTTGAGGGTCTTCGAAGTCTTCTCTTGCATACTTATTTCCATTAACAGAATCACTCCTTGACACTTGGATAAGTGTTGTCTTAGTGCACACCTTGCATGGGTCATCTCCATACTTTGCTCTCCACTAAGAAACTATGCACTATTTTCACTTCCTCTACAAAGTTTCATGCTACCTCTTATGATCTTCTGATTCAATCTTGAATTAGCCTTCACATTCCTTGTGGGCACTATGCGCTCCTTGCACTAGAGTTATCAGAAGATAAACAATTGAAACTTATCAAGAATCTAAGGATTCAAAAATTTAACCATGACATTCATTCATAAACATAAGAGACAAATAAACAAAGAAAAGATCATTCATTTGCTCAAGAAAAACACAAAGTTGAACATTCAACATGCATTTGGATCAAACCTTCTCTATTGTATTCATTCAAGTAATATATACATGGATTCATGTAATCCTCCACTGCTCTTTTGAACAACTTCCTACATTGATCTTCAACAACTCTCTAAGATAATGATTAGTAGCCTCATTTGGGCATACAATACATATACTTATACATGGAGTGGCATCTCGAGCCTTCCTACCGAGTACCTTAGTGTTATCGAGTCATAATTAATACATTCATTTGCTAAGTTTTACTACAATAAATGGATATTATTCTTAGATATGAGTTGATTCTCCATATCTGTACAATCCTACAGATAGTTATGCGATTACAACAATATGGAGCGCATACAATGGCTCTTGCCTCAAAACATTTAAAAGGGATTTAATTACAAGGCTTTAAATTTTTTAAGATGATGCACCCCCCTTTAGAATTTAAAACTGATTTGAAACGTGTGTGATGGGTGCTGAGTTGTCCTTCACTCGACCTCTTCAAGATTGATGATGATGCTCCTGCATCATACTCCTCAGATGAGAAAAGCATGAGATCCTAATCATGGCCCTATTGCTTCTATAGTTTAAGTCCTCCTGGGTCCCAAACCTTAACTTGGAGTCTTCCACCTGCTTTTCTCCCTCGGGGAAAGAGTTTTTTCCACCATAGTTTCCACCCCTAGAGATTTCTCCTCTTTTCACCTGGTTATCAAAGCTACCATCTTCTTCTCCTTCCTTCTATAAATTATCCCTAGTGATTCCTTCTCTTTGGTCAAGATTCTTTCCTCTACTCCGTTGGCTTTGTTTTCTAGCTAACTTCTCCTATTTTTTCAGGTCCACCTGATAAGAATCTTCCACCATCGTCATCACCATCATGTTGATTTCATCTTGGATTTCATACCTCAGGCCATTAATATACCTATAAACATTTTCTTCATCCCTATCCCTATGTCCTACTCTGATGTTCATCCTATAAAAATCTTTAGTGTACTCCTTCACTGACAAACCCTTTTGTCTCAGGTTCTAAAATATCCTGAACCAATTTATCTGGTAATCCTTGGGTATGAATTTAGATTTTAATTTATCTACCATCCTGTCACAACTTTTAATTTTATTCTTACCTTTGTGTCTTATGTCTCCTTGCATTTCATCCCACCATAGCACTGCATGTCCCTTCAATATTTTAATATCATGCTTCACCTTCTTTTCATCATCGATCTCCTCATAATCGAAGTAACTCTCTAAATTCCTTATCCAATCCAATACCTCCTCAACATCCAAGTTTCCTTCATACATCGAGACTTATATTTTTTTATCTAGCCCCCATTTTTACAACCTCTCTCAATAAGCATTCTTCTGTAGTGTCTTCTCCTGTAGCTCCTTATACTTCCATTTCTTCACTCTTGGCTTCATCGATGTCACCAACATCAGGTACTCTTCTCTGTGTTGTCTTCATGGCATCCAATCTCGCACAAAGTTTCCTCAGTTCTTCTTCCCTGGATGGATTTTCTACAGGTTTTTCCCTGCGTCTTCTTGGTGGCATGATTCTAAACTTTCTTTCAAACAAAGCTTAAATTTTGTCTCTGATACTACTTTATGCAGACCCCTACCACCTCGTGGAATCCGCTTGACCTCCTAGTCTAAGGATCGTTCAATTTGGGAGCTGGATCAGCTCGTAGGTTCCCACAGAACCTTCAATTTCACTTCCACATGATTGTTCCCCCTCTTTTCGGGCCTAAATTACCTTTAAGAGGGATTTGACAGGTCAAGGGCAAAGTCCACGTGACCTTGGATTAAAATCATGGGCTTGTTCTCCAAACTCTGAATAAATTGGGACTTCGGGGCTATCAATATTTGGGAGTCTCAACAAAATGGGACTCCAATCCTTCCGAACACCTAAGTGATGGATCATTGAACCATAGTAGGGATCGATGGCTCATAGCGCTCACTCAGATATATGACGGAAATCAATTTCAGAAAATCTGCCTGCTCCAACGCATAGCACTCCCAGAATGCCGAATTCTGAAGTATATCAGACGACTCTTAATCTCCCACCAGATAGATGAATGATGGTCTACTTCGCGACTCCATGATTACATGATCTTCATGACACCTCTTCACAGTTCTCCCGAAGTGTCAGTCTAACAAATACAGAACACAACAAATCAATGGCTCGCGTCCTTCCATTGGCCAATGGTCAGGATCCAATCCGAGACTCTGGGATTCAGTCATTCTGAGTGTCCAACACTGTAAAACCCCTGGAGAACCTAACTAGAAAACTTGAAAAGGTTTCAAATCAACGACTACCATGCTCTGACAGTTGGACGGTCCAATTATGTTTTGAACTTCGGGGGTCCAGGTGGATGTGCAATGAGAACTCCTCTTCCTCCTAAACAATTGTTGCGCCTCTTTCGTCACCTTGGTGAGAAAATAAGAGGTGATTGCAAGATCAGTTGGGTCTGCTGAGCAGGACAACTGTAGAGAAAAGAGTTAGGGAAAGAAAACAAAAACTACAATTAATAATTAAACTAATAGATGCAATAAAAACTAAAACCATGAGCATAGGGACATAGACACAAAAAGAACCAAAAGACCCATGTCACCAATGTTTGAGGCTGATCTATTGATGAAAACAAAGCACCAAGAAGAAAGGGGACTATGAGTCCCTTCTTCCTCCAAGGGAAGGCTCTTGGACCCTCACTAGATAGCTCTTCTTACAACAAAGAAAATGGAAAATGGTGATGAAAGAACTCTTTACAAATCCACTCAATGGTGAGGTGGATTGTCCAATGTAATGGTGCCAAGATGCTTGTGTCAAGGATGGAGTCCTCAAAACAATATAGGCAGCATAACATTACTTTGAATTCCTTGAGAAAATGAGATGCATTCATGGATTTTTATAGCATTGCTTTGGGTTATTGTTTAACTGCTTTGTAGTGTGAAAAGAGGCCATTTAGGGAATTATTAGGTCTTTGACCAGCCCACCAGTCGGATCCAGCCCAGATTTGAGGGTCAAATCATCTTGGGAGCTAAACCATAAGTGGTTGGGAGGCTGACCACTTCCATAAATGCATCGTTTAGTAGGTGCACGGATTTTTGCGCTAACAGTCACGCATCGTGCGCCTATGCATGATTTCTACGTTCCTGTTCCGCGCATGCGCGCGCATGCCCAATGTCTGCAAAACGCTCTTCAATTTTTCACTACTTTGTATAGTTTTTTGACCTTTTTGAATGTTGTGGTATTAATTCAGGTTCATGAATGACTTCATTACTGTTTGACGATGCTGAGTTCTTGTAACCATGCGCGTACGACATTTCAGTGATAACAGATGCCCCCTGATGGATGAGGTTAGGAGCATACGTATAGACGAAATCCATCAATGTTTCTTCTACTGAGAATGTTGTTGTAAGAGAGATATTGTCCAGAGCGATCCATTGGAGGGAAAAAGGAACCGATAGGACCCGACCTTCCATGAGGTGTGTAAAATATAAAACTGTGTACAAACGAGGCGGGCATGCCCCATGATCGTGTCATGTAACTCTGAAAAAGATGAATGAAGTGTTGGTGTAGACAATTGAAACGCCCTCAGGGGTAGTTGTGATAAAGGCAAAAGACAATTCTGCAAATGAACATACTCTGAATAGTAGGCAGTGATCATGGTAATAAGGAGCACCGATTATGTGGGCATTGATATCCCAGCCAAGTTCAGAGGTCTTCGGAAAATGAGAGAAAGAAATGCAATAGTAGCAAAGTAAGACCTACCGTAACATGAGAAAGTGTTGGCATCGAATGTTATGGGGGTCAACGACAACAGGGAGCAATGGTGTTTCACCCTGTGTCGTCTGAGATCTCTCATTGAGTGGAGAATGAGAATCAAGATACTGTCGCTCTTATGGAAAATTGTGCTGATGTCAACAAAAGGGGAACACGACTCCCAGAAGAAAAGGGCTTCATGAAATCTACTAAGGTGAGGAAGTGGCAGAGGTACATGGACGAAGTCAAAATGTGGGAAGACTCAAGACTTCCCTTGGTTGGAGGATGTATGAGATAAAAAGTGGCCGCAACCGTGCAACAAGGTCGAGTGTCAGGGGGACGACAAGACCGTTGATAAGTTGTGCCAGAGGAGAGACAAGGTGAACAAATTCAGAGGGTAGAGGGAAGTGACATGTGGGGTACTCTGAAGATATGGATGATGTTGGACAAGGGAAGATGATAAGTAGTGCTCCAACCAAGGGTGATATGGGTTGTGGATGGCCAAAAAGAGAGAAGCAGGTTGCCAAAGGTGACGAAAAAAAAGGGTAATGTAACGAAAAAAATAAAGGCATTTGTACAATAAATAACGAATAATTGGGGAGAAATGTACAAATACAGAAATGGGTGCCCCAGTGTGATATGGGTGGCCCGTGTAGGGCATAATTTGCTTGGAAAACTGATGAAGGGTGGGGGCCCCATTGGTGAGTTTCTGTATGAGGTAGGTGAAATGAAGGTAGGTTTGCAGATGGGAAAACTGATTGTGGATGAAATGGAGGGTTCATGATACTGCAGAGGTGCAGGTAAAAAATAGAACCGAGAAGAGATAATCTGGGAGTCCATGTGGGAAAGCTAGCAAAATGAGTAGAAGGAGTATGTGGTTGATTCACGACATGATGAAAGACTATCGGGACTCCCATCCCTAAAGGGTTTGGAAAAACAACATGAGTGTCAAAAGTGTCAAAAGGTGCTATGAATGGGACAACTCATGTGGGTAAGAATGCTACCGGGTAACAATACCGAAGATGCAAATGGAGCTGTGGGTACTGCAGAGCCGGGAATGGGGATCCTAGAGGCAAATATCAGAGGGTGTAACTGGAAATGTAAGTGCGATACAATGGAAAATACTACATGCCAGTGCTGAGTATATACCTGAAGGGGTTGTGCTGATGTATAATGATCAAGTACCTGCACACATGGAAACCAAAATACCCAAAGTGAACAATATCTGAAGAGAATCGAAGATATGAGCATGTATTTGATAAGCGTGAATATGTGCATGCGTACCTGACCAGGGTATGAAACAAAAAGGCACCTCGGGGGCTCAGGATGAAAAGAGACCCAGGGACTGATGTGATGTAGATGACGGGATGATGATCCCATGGATGAAGACGGATTAAAAAATGGACACTGTGGGCTCCTGGAATGGTGAGTGGAAGTTTGGCAAAAGGCCTATATATAGCTGTAGGGCCCACATTGCCACCTCATTTGTACCTGCTGCAATAGTGACTGGACGAGCAGTTTTCAGAGGAGATTTGGAGATTCAGGGAGGACGAGGCATCCGATTGGTGATTAGCGAGCGTCAGGTTAGTGGTTTGATCATCCTGCATAGAAATAGGATTTCATTTTTGGGGCAGGGGCTGTACGGGGGGCCGTATAGAGACATTTAGGGGATATGGGCCCCACATCTACAGGTGATCCGGTAATAGGCGCGCATATGTGCACGTCTGTCCACCGGATATACATGCATGGGGATGCAGTAGGGGGAATTTAAGACTCACTCGAAGGGCACGCCTGTGAGTTGAATAGGCGCGCACAAGTGTGCATCTGTGGGTTGAACATGCGTGCACATGGGCGCGCTTGTATGGTGAACATGCACGTGTGGGAGGGCGCCTGTGAAGCAAACAGGTGCGCACATATGCGCACCTGTGTAGTGAACAGGTGTGCACACATGCACATCTGTGTAGTGAACAGGCACGCATGTGTGCGCACCTGTGGGTAACAAAACCGCACCTAGGAGGCAAGGTTGAGGTGTATAAAAGCGAGTCTTTTTGATGTTGTTGATGGTTGCTTGAGCTGATATAGGAATCTGTGTTGTTTGCAGGTGGACGGTGGTGACGATGCCAGTGGGGTGGCGAGAGAGAGACTAGTCTCATCTGCAAGACGTCATGGCCATTGAGGGGCTAGGTGTGCATGTGACTTTGGCAGCCTGTGGGATGCTAAAGTTCTTTGAGTGCCCATTGATACGGGCACAGGAGTATCTTTTACATTTCCTGATCCAGATGTGGAGTTCGGAGCTGCACTTCTTCCTCGTGCGAGGAGAGCAGATCCCCTTCACTGTGGTGGAGGATGTATATTTTTTTACTGGGCTTACCTTTCGAGGAACGCCCCTACCGACAGAGTTGGTTCTGCCTAGGGGTACGTAGCTCGAGACTATTGGATGGAGATATTGTTCGGGTTAGAACTTTATGTCTGGGATGATTGTGAGTATTGCGTATATTGATTCCCTGGCACATCGCTGTATAGTAGCGATGATTGTGCGAGTATATGGGTCACTGGTGACCCAGCAGATCAGTTGTGGCTAGCTTCTGGTGTTGGAGAGAGTGTTGGCCAATGAGCATTTTGCTTGGGGGCTAACGCCGCATGCGAGGATGGTAGCGCAGTTGGACCACTGTCGGTCTACTGATACATGGGAATTTGCTTTCGGGTCCATCCTAGTGGCCTGGTTTCTAGAGAGGGTGTCGATGTTGCACCCGAGGATTCTATTGGGGGCGCTTGGGACGTGAGAGCCGCGGTTGAGGCTGTGGTCGACTGTTTTGCTTTGCCATGGTGGTGGTGAAGGTGGCCACTTCTTTTCTACAGAGGTGGTTCAGGTATGGCGGTGGATGCCGCAAGTGATCTTACGTTACCCCTATGCCGGAGTGGACTTCCGGGATGATCTGGACATGGTGCTACCTCCAGGGGAGGTTTTTGACCATCGAGGTATGTGTGGTGTTTATGTGTATGTTTTTTCTATTTTGAGATCGTAGTCTATATGTATATGATATAGATGATGATACTATCTATTGTTTGTTTGCATGTGCAGATGTGGCACCTCGCGGGTGCGAGGTGGAGTTGCAGCGAGCACTGGAGAGACCGACGCGGGGAGAGAGACGTCGGTGTGATGATGCTACGGTGCGACCAGCTGAGCCTGAGACGACAGTGAGGAGGCACCAGTTTGATGACCCTGGTGCTGGTCCATCACATGCTCCTCTGGCGACGGTCGAAGCTGATTATGAGGACATACCCCGTCGTCTGGAGATAATATTACAGGAGATTCCTGAGGGCATATGGTCTCGCATCCAGGCCGATACTTTCCTGGAGTAGTGTGTGGGGGTGCCGCCACCATGGCGGGCCATAGTGCAACGGGCAGCAATGACTGCTGCATTGACGACCGGATGACTATCGCCGGGGCAGGAGGGGCCGACAGGGGGTGGACCACCACCGCCTGGGGTAGGAGGTGGTGGGCCACCACCACCTGAGGGAGGAGCAGGTGGTGGTGCTCTAGAGGAACCGTGAGTGGTGCTCTGAGGCATTTGATGTATATATATATATTTTTTTGTATATAGGCTGGTGAGCCCATTTTGTACCGAGGTGCTGTATTGGCCTGCAGATAAGTGTATTTTGTGTATGTAAACATTCAGATGGTACCGTGGATCTATATATATACATGATTATACTTGTTGAGATCTATGTGGTGTTTAGATGTTTTTGGTTGATGTTTATTCTATGTATATGCTGTGACAGGATTGTGATATGTTTATGTATGTGTAGAGGTAGCTTGATGTGATATATGCTAGTCTAACACAATATTAGCTAGGTTATCTGGGATTTGATTCAATTGTTTTGGAATATGTGTAAATGTAATGGAATCAAAATGTCGAGATAAAATCCTAACCTGCAGGTATTTGCGAAAGAGACAAGGATCACGGACGCGGTACACATTGGTGAGCTGGAGAATGACTAGTTGAGAGTCGAGGAAGACGCTAAGGTGACGAATATGATGCTGCTGGGCGTCGTCCAGGAGGCCAATGACAACAGTGTATTCGGATTGGTTGTTGGTTGCGGACCCCAAGAATATGCCCCTTGAATGGATCATTTCATGTGAGGGGGTGTAGAGAGCCCAAGCAGCCGAAGCGAGATTTTGTGTCCAACAGCTGGCGCCGTCGACATAACCGATGTGGTAGGCTGGTGGAGGGAGCATCTGTCAATAGCACAAAGGATAGTTTAGATGTGAGGGGAGGAGAAAAAATATTAAAAACGCTAGAAAAGAAATAACCTAAAGTAGAATGACTACTTTTAAGCATAAAATTTATTTAAGTATAACCCGTTGATGGGTTCTTTGAGAGAGAGGCCTTCAGGGGAGGCCAGGATGTATGTGCCTTTGGTGAGGCAATGTTGGATAATGTATGGGCCATGCCAGAGTGATTCAAATTTTTCGTGGCCAAAGGTATCATGAGAGATATCGTAAGCCAGGAAGAGGTCACCTTCGCAAAATGATCGAAGGTTGACATGGCGATCAAAGGTAGCCTTGGATCGTTTTTTAGCTGCCTCGTTGTTCTGTAAGGAAGATCGACGATCTTCATCCAGAGACTCCAAGTTCAGCAAGCGCTGCTCCATTGGAGCAGTGTCATGTAATATCTCAATTGCGATGCGTAAGGTGGGAATTTCGCACTCGATGGGAAGAGTTGCCTCGACCCCATAGACTAAATGAAATGGTCTGAAACTAGTAGCGGTTTTCATAGCCGTTCGGTAAGCCCATAGCATAGAAAATAACATATGATGCCAATTGGTTTTATGGTTATTAACTATGCGTTGTAGCATGGTCTTGAGGACTTTGTTAACTGCCTCGACCTGTCCGTTAGACTGAGGGTAATATGGTGAGGCAAACTTGTGAGAGAATCCTAACCAAGATGAGAGTTTGACAAAGAAATCATTCTCGAAGTGTTTCCCATGGTCAGAAATGAGTTGGAGGGGTACTCCAAAGTGGGATATGACATGGTTAAAGAAAAAACGCGCTGCAGTGTCAGCGATGTTGTTGAAAGTGGGCATAGATTATGCCCATTTGGTGAAGTAATCAACGACGACAATGATGTATTTGTGACCATTGCTAGAGGGGGGATTACAAGTCATAAAGTCGATGCCCCATTTGCAAAAAGGGTCGACTGTAATGACAGGGTGAAGAAGAGTGGGGGGAGCTCAGGATTTGTTGGTGTAGAGATGACATTGCTCACATCGTTTCACAGCATGAATGCAATCATGAAAAAAGGTAGGCCAAAAGTAACTGGCTCAGATAATCTTTTGAGTAGTGGAGATACCCGAAAGATGGCCCCACATGCACCGCTATGGAAGTTGTTTAAGACTCTATCGGCCTCATCAATAGTCAGGCATTGATGAAGAATGGTGTCGACGCCCCGCCGATATAAGATGTCTCCAAGGAGAAGGTAGCGGGGGGTCTGATGGAAGATACGTCGACGATCATCTCGTGAAAGGTGGTTACCGAAATTTTGAGTTCGGAGGTAGACGAGAAGGTCGCCGTACCAAGGATCATCCGAAGTGATGTAAAAGGGATGCTCGTCGGGAAAGTCGGTGTTGAGGGGGGCACTAGTGGTGTCAGAGGGGAGGGTCATGACAAGTTCGGCGAGAACGAGGGCCTTCTTACTCTTAGGTGTGGAGAACTCGAGGTCGTATTCCTGAAGGATAATGATCCATCGAGTGAATTTTCCATTAACTTGCCGACAACTGAGCAAATACTGCATAGGGTTGGAATCTGTGACGACCTTTGTGGTATGAAGCAGAATGTAATGGCGCAGTTTCTAGACTGTGAGGAAAACTGCGAGAGAAAGTTTATCTTCGTGTTTATATTTCAAGGGTGGCCCTGAGAGGTTTTTACTAACGTAATAAATGACATGTTCACGATTGTCATCTTCGAGCTGGACGAGGACGTCGGCTACTGATATAGCTGATGCTGATACGTAGAGGATATAGTCGCGATTATAATCAGGTGCACTAATTAAAGGTGCATTTGAAAGCGCTGCTTTAAGATCGTCAAATGACTATTGGGCGTGGTCATCCCAGTGAAATGGGATGTTGTGACGTAGTAAGCAAAGGAAACCGTGTGCGCGTATGGAATAATCTGGGATAAAGCATCTAAGAAAGTTAGCTTTTCCCTGTAGACTCTGAAGTTGTCGTAAATTCTGGAGAGGTGGAATTTCGGTGATAGCTTGGACATTGAGGGGGTCCATGGTAATACCGCTTTGGGAAACAATAAAACCGAGGAGGCACCCTGCGGTGACACAGAACACACACTTGAGAGGATTCAAGCGGATGTTGTACTGATGACACTGTTGAAAGATGATTTGTAAATCATCGAGATTTTGGGTGCGTTTCTTGGATCAAGCAGTGAGGTCATCCAAGTAGGCGAGGATGATGTGGGCCATATCGTGAAATATGTATGTCATAGCCCACTGGAAAGTTGCGCTGACATTCTTTAAGCCGAAAGGCATGACACGATATGTAAAAGTACCCCACGGGGTAGTGAATGCGGTTTGATATTGATCGGCGGGGTGAATTTGAATTTGATTATAACCAGAGAATATGTCCATAAAGAAGAGAGCCTCATGGCCCATGTAGTCGTCGATAATTTGATCGATAAAAGGCGTTGGAAAGCTGTCTTTGGGACATGCATGATTGAGATCGCGAAAGTTTGTGCAAATGCGAATAGTTCCCTGTTTTTTGTTAATGGGTACAGGGTCAGAAACCCATGAGGTATAGGTGATGGGGTAAATGAATCCGACAGTGCGTAACTTGTCAATTTCGGCTTTGATAGCCGTGACTTTGGATGGGTGTAGCGGTCGCTGTTTTTTGCGAGCTGGTGTGATGTCGGGCCAGGTGTCGATGCGATGTTTGACAATAGAGGGATCGAGGCCAGGCATTTCTGTGTATGACCAGGCGAAAATATCCCTATATTCCTAGAAGAGGGCTTTATATGCGTCGATTTGCTGAGGAGTGCAAGCATCTCCAATGGTAATTTCTTCGATGATGCCATTTTTAATGGAAATGTCGATTTTGATGGTGGGGGAAATGTTGGCCATATTTTCTTCTTCAAAAGCATCAGGGGAAGGAATGGGATTGTTTAACCAGTCGATAGGCCCTGATGGGATAAAATCCTTGGTTTTGACTGCGTAAATGGGGTTTTGGTTAGGAGGCATGGGGGATTCCTATGGAGAGAAGAGTGCACGATGGTGTAGCGCATCCTAGGGAGAGTCTGGGTGGTTTAAATCTTCGAGTATTTCTTCATCGCATTGGAAGTGACGAGAATACAAGGGGTCATGAGGAGTAATCTCAGTGACATTGGTCGTGTGGTAACCCCCTGGTGAAGAAGCAGGGGGAACGTTGTTAGAATATGGTGAGGGTTCACTCGACATAAACCATATATTGAAGTACTGGGGGTTACCCGTGGTGGTTGGGTGGAGAGTGTCCGTAGGGGAATGAGTGGGAGATTTGGGGGGGTTGGGGGTGAATCCTAAGATTCGTCATCTAAGAACCATGGAGGTGTTGGGAGTGTTTCAGGTTCGGGAGAAATGACATGAAGGGCCTCTAGTGACGAGGTAATGTCAATTATCACCTCAACGGGTTGGTGAAGCAGGGTCAATTGACGTTGCCTGTATTCCAGGATTAGAGGACACTGGTAGGTAAATTGAGCTAATGAATTGTAGAGAGAGAAAGGGCATCTCATACGTTCATTGACTGAAGTGGTGAAATAATGAATGTCAGTGATATTTGTTGAGGAGGACGTAGGAGGACTAGGGTTGTTCTGGAAGTTCTGGCGCACTGCGGTTAATGTCTGCTGAAAGCGTGGCAGGGCTGGGCAATGATGGGTATAATCGCCATACTCTGAACATTTAGCACAAGCGTATTTGGTCCTCAACCCTTTACTACTGGAAGGGTGGGTGGTAGTGACGAGACTAGCAGTAGTGGTGGGTGTTGGGGGAGTTTGATTGAGGGGGATCAAATTCCGTAATTCAGGTAGTGATGGACAGTTGTTGGTTTGGTGGCCCTCTTTCTCATATAGTGCACAAGGTGGTGGGATGTGCGGAGGAATTGGAGCAGTGGGATCCTTCTTATTTCTCCTGCCCCCAGCTATAGCAGGGGGTTAGTGAGTGGGGGGGTGGTGGGGGTAAGGATGGGAATCGTCATGGGGATTCCTTCATGTGGGGGAAGGGATGGTCGAGGGACCATCTCAGGTGGGTGTAAATACCACACTGGGATTGATAACACCATATTAGGTAGTGTGAGCATTGTGACTACTTGAAAAGATTCGATACCTACTGGAGGGTAAAAGAAGGGAATTTGAGTGAGGGGTTGGGGAACTGTCTCCCATACTGGACTATGTCCTTGGGGAGAGGTGGAATCGTGGACTGGTGGGGTCAACGAGTGTCCAGGAGGTTCTTGAGGGGGGGGTTCTGCGACGAGTGGGATGTCAGTTTTGACAGAAGCCTTTGTAGGAGGAAGGGTATCCTCTACGTGAGTTCCGTTGGATGATATGACACACACTTGATTGGAAGGGTGTAGGAGTGGTGGTTCTCGATGATATGTTCCTAATAAGGATGGATCTTTAAACATCCTAGGACCCATCTCGATGAGTGGATATGTGTCGTGGCTTGTGTGAATGAGAGGAAGAATGTTATCGAGGTTGGCAGATGGGTTAGGCTCATAATGTGAGACTTGGTCAATGGTAACGATCTTCCCATTGTGAGGGAAC
This sequence comes from Picea engelmannii, assembly GCA_009831015.1. Taxonomy (NCBI): domain Eukaryota; kingdom Viridiplantae; phylum Streptophyta; class Pinopsida; order Pinales; family Pinaceae; genus Picea; species Picea engelmannii. The sequence continues at coordinate 907,938 of ML786636.1, read as the reverse complement.
ATCATTCTTTGAAAGACGGAATATGCCACTGCCTTCATAGCGTACATGTAGCTACGATCAAATAGGATATTATAATCGAGTGAGGCATCGATAACTTCGATATCGATGAGAATAGTCTTTCCCCCGAGTTCAACGGGGACATTTTGGAAGAGCCCTTCAGGAGAGGATGGTCGTCTGTCATAAGCTCGTAATGTGATGGCAGAGAGTATGAGTTCCGGGGAACCAAGTTTCTTCCATACTGTTTTGGACATGATGCATGTAGATGCACCTTCATCGATGATACACCGATGAACTATGATGTTCCGTATTTTTACTGGTATTTGAAAAGCGATCAAGGCGAGAAGACGAGGTTCTCCGCTGTCTAGATTAAAGGTGATGAGTCGAGTATCTGCGGGGTCGACCGCCCCCAAAGTGGAAAGTAGTGATTTTTGCTGAGTAGGAAAAGTCTGAAGGACTTCCAAGACTGACATGGAAGCCAGGGATTGTGCTAAGTCGTCTACCAAACTATAGTTATGAGCTTCCCTAGCCTGTGGGTTGTGGACATTCCTGCACAATGGGATGCGAGGGATGCGTAGCATTGGTTCGGAGGAAGGGCGAGGGATCACCAATGGGGGTCCTGTCGGTGTAGGGTTTGTCTCTGGAGAGATGGGAGTAGACTCAGCAGGGGCATGATACTGATGATTACGCGTTTGCAGAAGGATTTCTTCCTCACTGGTGAGGAGAATTGTACGCTCTGCTAGATTGTTGGGGTTGAGGTATTGTCCCACCTGAGGTGGGGGATGTTGTGTGTCTTATTGGGTGTTTATCACACCTTGATGTGGAATAGGATTTTGCAGCACGGAGGGAGGGGGTTGTTGCACGTATTGTTGTGGTGCCTGCTGAGGGGCAGGTTGTGTAGGAGAATGGGGAAGACTACCAGAGTCTTTCAACCATTTGAAATCAACAATCTGGGGGAAATGATGAGTGTAATGGCCGAACTCACCACAAAGGGCACAAGGGAAGATGGTTTTAACATTATTTCTCCCTTGGTGTTTATTATTATTATTGCCCCCTTGGGGGTTTTGGTCCCCTTGGTTCTGGTTGCCCCCAGTGGGTTGGTGCTGTGGGGGTTGATTCCCGCCTTGACCTGGGTTGTTGTTATTCCTGTTCCGTCCTTTCTTCTTGGCATTGTTCGACGGATGGGTTGGATTGGCTGTATTCAACTGCTCAAAACTTTGGTATTGTTGAACAGCGGAGGGTTGAACAAAATTCACCCCCGCATGAGGATGTGGGGGAGGCATGGGTGGTGGAGGACCAGGAAATGGGAAGTACAAATTCTATGGTGGTGTTTATCCATAAGGTACATAGGAAGGCATAGTTCTAGACCATTGTCGTGGTGGATAGGTAATTGGAAGAAGGTCAAGAATGCTTTGGCCAATGACTCAAAAGTTGTGTGTGACCTTGATTTTTCTTCAACATACCATTTAGCCGATGGGCTAGTGAGTGTGCGTTGAAATAATCTCAGTCTGATGGAATCATCCATAATGCTATTGGAGGAGCACCATAGGTGAAAGGTCATGACATGGTTGGTAGGGTCATCGCCTGCCTTTCCTTCAAACTTGGGTATGTCTGAAGGTAGTTTGGTTGGCATTGCAGGCCATGTGGGATCATGCAATATAGGATCATTGGTGAGTTTGGTGAGATCCGGTATGTTGAGAGAGGCCAAATATGGCATCTGTAGTGGGGGGGGAGGATTAGCTCCGACCATAGTGTGTTGTGAACCTGACCCTTGAGGGGGGCTAGGTTGGTTGGTTCTCCCTCCTTGAGAGGAAGTAGGTCCCATGCTTCCGTGTAAAGGAGAGCGAGTGAATGGATGACCTTGGGAAGTTGACCCAAGTAATGTAGAACCAAGCAAAGCTAATCCTAAAACTGTAGCACTCACAGGAGTGTGTGAAGGAGGTGTCAATGAGCGGGCATGACCAGACACTCCCCCTAATATATGAGGGAGGTTTAGCAAGCGTTGTGAATGACGGGGGTTCTGTGGTTCCCCTATGATGTCAGACTAGCTGTGTGAATGTGTGCAAAAAGTGGTGAGAGTAATATAGAAACAAGAGTCTTTGCGTTGAATGTTTACACAATATATATATCCAAATCAATCTGTAATCAGATGTGCATCATACATAACATGAGAAAGAATCATATATGTGGGTATATGGGTTTTGTCCGCATGGGGGAATCAAAAGAAAGAAAATGCTCATGTCCTAGAAGACGTAATGCCCTGCCTCTCAAATAGCACTGGACCTTTCAATAGTACTCAATAGTGGGGTATGAAGTCACTGGAAGAGAAACTAGTGAAGGATGAAGTAATTGGTTATAATGAGGGGTAAAGGGGGCATATCCCGAAAGAGCTGGCGATATTTCCAAATAGCCACACAAAATCCAATCAAGGTGCAATTGCAGCCCACAATTGCCACCTGGGTAGATGTCCTAAAGTTGGTCACTAGGTACCTCAGTCAAAGTGCGACATTTATATTTTCGGCCTAAGAAATGGGTCACGGGCTGGATCCCATCCAAGAGGTGGGTGCCTCAAGGGGGGACGTACAGAACAACCGGACCTCGGCCTTCAACCCTTCACGGGTATTTCCCTGCCTTATGGTAATTGAAACACTTGACTTGGAGGATTTTCAGTTCCCTATTTGACAACCTCTATGTTTTGACAATGTGAGAACTAGATAACGGGGAATTTTTTGGATGCCTATCCCCGAAATCCTACCTAGACTAAAAATTTTTCTTTTGGCACATCCCGTGGAGGAAAACTTAATGAGTTTTTTAGAAATATTTTAGATGTAGTTGTTTTGGGAGGTTGGGGGTGCAAACCAACCTCGTTGATTAAAAATGGGAGTGGATGGTTTCGTCAAGAAAAGGGTGGGGTGCTTTCAGAATCCCTTGGGAGGAAACTTACTTTGACCTCCACGTTTCAAGAAGAATCTATGTGAGTGATAAGTGACTTTTGTGTGTGAGTGAAAGTGTGCCAATTTTTAGTGAATTAGATGTCACCTTGCTGCATGCGGACTTCGCTTGGTCCTTACAAGAGTTTGATTACCTAATTAACTAAGTTCCTTTGGTACAACCTTGCGTAATTCAAAAGTCCCTAGGAAGCTAGCATGTGGACATGTGGGTTTGTTACTATCCTTTAACTGCCTATTGTGATGTAATCTAAGAAAATATTTGAAACTATCCTAGATTGAACATGTGGGCATGTGTGGGCCCGTTACAAAACCTTTAAACTTCCCTAGTGTTTTGATCTAAGAAAGCAAAAATTCAAACACTATCCTATCGTTGTAGCATGTGGGCATGTATGGGCCCGTTACAATATTAAGATGTGTTTGAAAAAAGAAAACTAAGAGGAGTCCCAAGAAGGGTTGTTGTCCTATCCTAAAAGGTTTTAATGTTTTTTTTTAAGGGAGATGAACTTGTTTCACAATCTTTTTCTGATTCTCAAGGTCACTTGGAGGCGCGAGAGAAGAGCATACTAAGCGATTGTAATTCAACTTATATTCCCAATGTAAGTTAAATGTGATTAAAAATGATTTCCAACTTATATCGTAAGTCAAAACAATCCATCCATGTGGTAAAAGGCAAAGAAGGGAAATTGATTTTATCCTCCTAAGTGCTTATGTGTGTTTGACTAACCCCTTTATATGATGAGGGGACTAAGTGGTGTATCTTTAAAACATGCTTGACATCATTTTTAAGAAGGCAAATGGCCTTCCCCACATCTCAACAACTTTACAATTTGAAATTTTGCATAGATGCGCGGGTCCTAGTGAAGACAGAGGCGCACAGAGCACATGCGCGCGAGCAGAGACAAGTTAAAAAGTGCACGTGTGCAGAACAGAACCGTGAGTCAAGCGCATGGGCGCACGATGCGCGTCTATGGGCTGAAAACCCGCGCATATGTGATGCATGGCCGAGAACGAAAAATCCGAATGGATTTCTCTCAATTCAACTTGGAATTGGCTGGTTGGCAGGTCGACTTAGGCCAGTTAGTGCACCTGCAAGTTAAACAAACTAAAAGAAGAGCAAAATAAACCAAAATGAGGTAGGAAATTGATACCTTTCCCCAGTGGAGTCGCCAATCTGTTGTGACTCTTTCGTCACCTTGGTGAGCAAATAAGAGGTGCTTGCAAGCTCAGTTGGGTCTGCTAAGCAGGACAACTGTAGAGAAAAGAGTTAGGGAAAGAAAACAAAAACTACAATTAAGAATTAAACTAATAGATGCAATAAAAAGTAAAACCATGAGCATAGGGACATAGAAACAAAAAGAACCAAAAGACCCATGTCACCAATGTTTGAGGCTGATCTATTGAAGAAAACAAAACACCAAGAAGAAAGGGGACTATGAGTCCCTTCTTCCTCTTAGGGAAGGCTCTTGGACCCTCACTAGCTAGCTCTTCTTACAACAAAGAAAATGGAAAATGGTGATGAAAGAACTCTTTACAAATCCACTCAATGGTGAGGTGGATTGTCCAATGTAATGGTGCCAAGATGCTTGTGTCAAGGATGGAGTCCTCAAAACAATATAGGCAGCATAACATTACTTTGAATTCCTTGAGAAAATGAGGTGCATTCATGGATTTTTATAGCATTGCTTTGGGTTATTGTTTAACCGCTTTGTAGTGTGAAAAGAGGTCATTTAGGGTATTATTAGGTCTTTGACCAGCCCACCAGTCGGATCCATTCTAGATTTGAGGGTCAAATCAACTTGGGAGCTGAACCATAAGTGGTTGGGAGGCCGACCACTTCCATAAATGCGCCATTTAGCAGGTGCGCGGATTTTTGCACTAACAGTCGTGCATCGTGCGCTTGTGCGCAATTTATACATTCCTGTTCCGCGCATGCGTGTGCGCGCCCAATGTATGCAAAGCGCTCTTCAATTTTTCATTACTTTGTATAGTTTTTTGACCTTTTTGAATGCTGTGGTATTAATTTAGGTTCATGAATGACTTCATTATTGTTTGATGATGCTGAGTTCTTGTAACCATGTGCAGACGAAATTACAGTGATAACAACAATGAAACACCAAAGTTTTTCTCCTTCCTCCACGTGTCCTCCTATGGATCAATGGTTGGGAAGAGTCCCCATCTTTAGGACTACAAGAAACCTCCACTCAAAATGTTCCACCCCCAATTTCTTCCGAAGTGATAAACCTGTGGATTTCAATATCTAGTGACATGTGTCTCCAACAATGGATGATAGTGATCAAATCCATCCTTCAGGAGTTCTTAGGCTGTGCACCTAAGTTATCACTTCCTCCCAAAGTTCGTTCTCTCTGAACTACGAGATCTCCCACCACATGTCCACTATAAACCAATGATGAATATCTACTCCACTCTTCGAAGCTCCAGGAAACTCACAACCTCACACTGCAAAGTATCCTCCCTTCCACATAGCTTCCCTTCTGGAGTTAATGATGTGCTAACATGTGTACCACCGATTAAAAGTATATATTGGGTTCCAGACTTCAGAGCTTTAGGGTGTTTTGGCTCCTTGGAATTTCAAACACAAACTTCACCAAATACATGAAGTCCAAAGGACTTCTAGGGGTTAACACCATGGAAACTCTTCTAGATTTGGCAGTCGTGAATGATCCCGACTTGCTCCAAGTGGATCTCACCCGTTCGACCTCCAAACTATAAATCTCTTTCCCTTTTAAGGGATCTCAGTTTCTAACCCTCTTGAGCTTGACCACACGAGGTATGTTCAAATACTGAACACCTTCCTGGGACTCCTCTGCAAACTTTAAAAACTCAAACTTAGAATATATTTCTAAGTCCTCTATGTGCACAATTTTATAACTTGTTTCCCTCGAAAATTTGAGGGTCTTCGAATTCTTCTCTAACGTACTTCTTTCCCTTCATAGAATCACTCATTGACACTTGGCTAAGTGTTATCCCAGTGCACACCTTGCATGGGTATTCTGCAGAATTTTCACTCCATTGAGAAACTGTCCACTCTTTGCACTTCCTCTACAAAGTTTCACACTACCTCTTCTGAGCTTCTAAGTCAATCTTGACTCGGCCTTCGCACTCCTTGTGGGAACTATGCACTCCTTGCACCATATTTATCAGAAGAGAAATAATTGAAACTTATCGATCATCTAATAATTCACACATTTAACAATGAAATGCATACATAAACATAAGAGACAAATAAACAGAGAACATATCATTCATTCTCTCAAGTAAAACAAAGATATGAACACTCAACATGCATTTGGATCAAACCTTCTATGTTGTATTCATTCAAGTAATATATACATGGATTCATGCATTCCTCCACTGATCTTCTCAAAAAATTCCTACACTAATATTGAGAAACTCTCTAAGATAATGATCGACAACCTCATTTGGGCATACATTACATATATTTATACATGGAGTGGCTTCTCGAGCCTTTTTACTGACTACCTTAGTGCTATCAAGTCATAGTTAATACATTCATCTACTAAGTATTATTACAATAAATGGCTATTATTCTTAGATACGAGTTGATGCTTCTTATCTATACAATCCTACAAATATTTAAGGTGACTACAATAATCTGGAGCATGTACAATGGATCTTGCCTCAAAACATTTAAAAGGGATTTAATTACAAGGATTTCAAAAGTTTTAAATGATGCACCCTCCTTTAGAATTTAAAACTGATTTGAAACATGCATGTTGGGTGTTTCTTTTTGCTTCGCTTGGCCTCTTCAAGACTGATGATGATTCTCCTACATTAGAATGATCTCCTCTCTCAGCCCCAATTTTCAACCTCTTGTATATTATTCCACTGCGTAGTACTCCAAATTCATCTTCTTCTTCTGGTACACCTTCTTCGTTTATCTGGTGCTATAGCAGGAAACCCCCCCTTACGGACTACACCAAGGTTCTAAAGTGTAGGCAGAGCTAACTGTCTAAAGTATCCTACTTTTAACAACTATCCCATCACTACCCCACAATCATACATAAAAGACAAAGTATAGGGATCCGGTAGGCATACCTTAAACTTTGCGTCCGGTGTCGATCCCTTTGCACTTATTTGTTTCTCGACTATAGATCTCCTCCCAAGGCCAACCTACATTCACCAAAATAAAAACAAGAAACTACAAGCATGCATTCTATATAAGGATTAGTGGGTTAGACATCATAACAAAAAATGTAAACAAATCATAAAGATTTAAGACATCATTTGGCGAGACAAAAAAGTATTTCTTTATATTAATCTCACAAAATTAATTTACAATATGAGACCGAAAACTACTCCTTGAACTCGGTCCTAGGATCCTCTTAACCATGCACCAACTACTTCCACGTATTCTTCTCCTCTTCAGTTCTCTCTAGGGAAATGGCAAGGGTTTGCAATGGAGGAAGAAGGAATTCTGGCTCAAACTCACAATGTGGTTGCAAAATATTTGGGCAAAAGGGGAATACTGAAATGGGCAGAGTTTCTATGCTCTCATGATTCTCTTTGGAATGGGACCCCAACACCTTCTTTTATAGCAAAAAAAGATAGTAATGATTGGGGTGACTGGCTATGGGCGATCAAATGGTTAAGTAACGGCCCGAAAACCTATATCCCTTTGCAATTTTCATTTTTCACGATTTTTGTGAGTCTACGGGGGATGTAGTGGTGAAACAAGAATGTGTATGAAGGAAGTAGTGGTGCGGGGCATGTACACCTTCAAAAAAATGGTTTTTTAGAAGAGTTGTTCAATGATGGCTTGGCAAAGATACCAAGTAAGATGGCCTGATGCCAAGTATGCATTTCTTGTGCAATTTAGGGTTATAACAGAGGCCCCCTAATGTGTGAGATCAAAAGAGCATCTGATGGCTAAAATACATTACAAATATTCACCAACGTATGAAGCAAGTGAGCCTAGGGACCAGATTTTAGGAGGTGCCATCTGCAAAATAACAATTTGTCTCATCGAGGCAGGCATACCCATGCTCGGGATGAAATAAAATCATGGCTGCCAATCAAATACACTACAGATCCATGTCATATAACTATATAAAGTGTAGTCGTGAGAAGTGCACAACGGATCTACATCTCAAAATAAAATTATATACATGTATAGTATCCATATTCAAGAATCCAATGACGCTTGATGGCTAGAGATGAGGTCTTCAGTGCTCGAGAAACAACTTCAAAATCTTCAAAACTCGGGTAGGAGTGTAATATCAGTGTACGCATTCACTACCCAGGGGTCTTCGATGGCTCGTCGAGAACAAACAAGAGGATCTCGGTGATCAGGCAGAGAAATTCAATGATTTTGAGCAAGGACTTGATTGGAATTTCAGGGTGGTCGTGCATGAGGACAAGAGACAAACTGCAGAAGGGACAACTCAAGTTTAGTAAAAATTCATTTGGACAAAATCACGACAAATTATGAGCCTCATGCAACATGGCATTGACATAAGTTCACGATGCAGGAGTCAATGTGCACAATCCATATGTTTGGAAGGATAACCAAAGAGAGGAGGGCACAACTCTATGTAGCAAGAACAACTTCCTAAGGTCATATTGAATCCTAGAGCTTGAAAAACAAACAGAAGGATATGCTTCATACAAGGGTGACTCATTGTGTTGTCAACAAAACGAAAATACTCTTCCCTTCCTCTTTTTGGGGTATATTTGATTTTTTTTGTCTTTTTCAATAATTTTGGAAATCTTGAAAAATAATAAAAGAATGCTACATTACAAAGGAGGAACGAGTGTCACAGACATACAAGTTCCAAGCGCAAGGAACAAATTAATGCTCAGAGCAAGGGGACATATGCAAGAAAAGGACATTCGGGAAAAATCCTCCATGGGTCAAGGTGTCAAGACACAGAGGAAAAGTGATACAAGGCTTGCATATAAGGCATGCTTCAGATGGTTCAGTTGAGAGAAACATGGAGCCAACATTAGGCCAAATACGCAGGGATGCAAATGCAATTAATAAGACACAATGATAATTTCCTTCGATGTAATTTTAACGAGCCCAAAGAAGGTAAGATCGACGGTTTTTCATTTTAAGGAGTCTAAAAAATCGTAAAAGGAGACTCCACTGGGGTACCTTTTTCGAAGGTAGTATACTCGATTCCAAAAAGAGGTAAAGTAGCACCGAACAAACATCTATTCAAAATCATTTTAACGAGTGTGACAAAGACAAGATCACTCGACAATCTTTTCATATTTAAGGAGTCTGAAAAGAGCTTAACTATGGACTCCGTAAGGGATGTTCTTCTTGACCAATTTAATGAGTGTGAAGAAACAAGGTCACTCAACAATCTTTTTAATTTTAGGTAGTCTGAAAAGAGCTTAACTATTGACTCCATGGGGGTTCCTTTTTTGTAAATTTAGTCCCTCAGGCCCGAAAAAGGGTTAAATTTATACCTGAGAATACTCTTCTAGAGAACCGACGCCCCTAGAGTATACCTTTGTTCATACATTTGACCATCCAGACTGAAAAAGGGGTAAAATACCGTCGGACAGACGTGCATTCAAATTTTAGTTTGGCGAGCGTGAAGGGAAACAAGATCGCTCGACAATATTTTCATGTTTAGAGGGTCTGAAAAGGGATTAAAAGAAGACTCGTTGTTTTGGGAGTCCCGAGGGTGAAACCAAGAGTGATAACATATCAGACATGTGAAGGCCCAAACTCGTAATCAAGATAGGACTACAAGGATTTCCAAGCCTAAAGTCATTAGTGACGACATGGACACCAAAATGCAACTAGGATATACCTAGGGCATCCATGTGAAGGTAGGATCTACCACTAAATTACGACACTTCTAGAGAAGGAGTGAGGGTTTTGTGTTGCAATTCGGTGGGATCGATCCTATGGAAAAGAGAAAAAGACAATGAGGTGCAACAAGTGGAGGTGGAATCCTATCTTAAATGCACAAAGTTGGAAAAAATAATTTTCACCAAAGGACCTTAAAAATTCCCCAACTCTCAAAACAATTCACCGAACCAAAAGTAAAATGTATTGTAACATCCCAAAAGAAACTTGAGAACCACACTAAATGATTTTTAGGCTAGAAAAAATGACAAAAAGGGTCCAAAACAAATGACAAAAAGGGGCCAAAAAGTCTATAAATAGAAGTTGGCAGCTCATTATCACCATTGTAAATTGAGAATTGACAAAAAAGTAAAAAACACCCCTTTTCCAAAAGAGTTGATTCTGGGAGCTTGAGTGGATGAAACGAACTTTTGCTTGGACCAAGTAAGTACATATTAGCCCCTCCTGCGTTTCTTATTTTCCTTTTTGAATTTCCTTTTGTTTTTTGGGAGCACTGACCTTTAAAAATGTCGTCCCTACATGTACGTGTGTTGTCTTAGGACAACCCGCATATACCTATGTGCATAAAACAATCTGCACGCGTGCATACGCAACTGTGTCCAATACAATCCGTGTACACCCTCCAATACGTGGAGAAAAAATAAAAAGAAAGAGTTAACTCCCCATGAATTTTTCATTTTGCACGATGTATGTCGATTGGAGAGAGAGGGAGCATGAAGACATTGATTTTTTGGTCTCACAAGATCCTACTGCTATCAATGTATTAGCGCAATGTGGGTTGTTGAAATTCTTCCAGTGTCTGTTTATGAGGTCACAACCTAGGTTGTTGAATGATTTTATAGATTATTGGCATCCTGACACTAAGGCATTTATGATTGAGGGGTAGTCATTGACTCCAATGACTGAATATATTTACTTCCTGACTAGTCTCTCGAGGAGAGGGGATCTAGTCAACTTGCGTACCTTTCTCCCCAGGCCTCACAACATTGAGGAGTTTATTGGAATCCATTGCGAGGTTGGTAATGAGAAATTGGGTTCTCAGGTGCCGATAAGAAAGATCAGAAATCTATCGCTGAAAGTGATAGTGCTACTCATTGGGTGGATCACTGGATCCGCGATGTTACATCAGGCCTCTCGGGCGCACATTCATTATGCGGTGCAGTGCTTAAATGCACGGATTTTTGAATGGAGTACAACCATGCTATATTGCATGAAGAGACAACTAATAGAGTGTCTGATACGGGAGAAAAAAAATTCGGGTTTGATATTGTTCTATGCTCCTTTTTTTACGAGAGGGTACCCATTCTTAGTCCACGAGAGACGATATGAGGGCATGTGGCCTCTCTCCCAGGATTATGTAGATGGGTGGTGTTGATGTCATGACAGGGGGAGGGAGGACCGTTGAGACCTTCAACGATGCTTTATTTCACTGGTGGTCTCAACAAATTCTGGCTATAGAGGACTACCCCTATGCCGGGATCCAATTTTCTAGAGATCCTAACATGCCTGTACCTCCCAAAGCAGAGCGAGGAGATATGGGTAAGTTTTTTTTCCAGAGTTATTTAATTTTTATTTATTTTTATGTATATTATTTTTTTTTGTATACCAGAGTATATGACACTTATGTATCTGTTATGTACAAATGTGGGACTAGTGTGTCCAACAAACTTCTGGAGGACTAGGCGACGTCCTCGACCAGAGGCAGGACCAACAACAGCCGCTGGACCAGCAGTAGTAGCAGGGGGGCCTCCAGTCAGAGAGGCTGAGAGAGTATTGAGACAGGTGGAGTGGAACCTCACCAAGATCACTCATGTAGTCCCTATGGCAGAGATCGAGGATCTACCACCAACGATGCAACCTCATGTATTTTGGGTACCATGAACATGGGTCCAGCTCTTCCGGTGTTTGGAAAATGTCATTGTTCATTATGGCAGGGCCAAGAGGCCCTGCCCTTAGCTAGGCTAGGCTACTCATGTGTCAAGGGCACCTTTTTTATATTTTTGAGGGCATAAGCCCCGTGACTCTTACTAAACATATTTTTGAGGCACTTGCACCCATCTATGTACTCTGATATTTTCGATATATATATGCATGTTTATGTCTTTTTATGTCTTATGGATTACATTTATTTACAAACATATTTACATCTCTGTGTGTGTGTGTTTTTTCTTACATGTGTGCAATATGCCAATCTAATACATGATTAGCTAGGGTATCTGTGATTTGATTAAATCTTCAAGGAACATGGATATACGTAATGTAATCAAAGCTTCATTCTAAGAGACGTACCCTAAGGAACCGTCGATGTAGAGTAGGATCGTAAATGCGGTAAACCCCATTTAACTGGGACACAACCAGCTGAGCATCTAAGTAGATCCAGAGGTGAGAGATACCATGCGACAAAGTGCCATGAAGCAACTCTAAGACTGTGTTGTATTCGACGACATTATTTGTGGTGTCACCTAAACATATGCCTCCCGAAGATATCAACTGGCCTTGAGGTGTGAAAATCACCCAAGCTGCGGAAGCAAGCCTCCTAGTGTGCTGGCTAGCATTGTCCGCAAACCCAACAAACACCTCTGATTCACTTGACATCTACCACAGTGAAAACAAAAATGACATAAAATATGACATGTCCATAAAACCAAAAAGACAAAAAATAAAAAAGAAAATGTATAAGAACTATACATATGTACAATAAGTCACCCAAGGTAACCCACCTACAAGTAATACTTCTTGAGGTAGAGCCCATTTCTAGGCTCTGCCAAAGCATTTCCCTCAAATTACACCAAACAACAAGCACCCTTCTTTAGAACCTCCTTCGCGATGAAAGGTCCAAACAACATGGGTTTGAACTTGCCTGCCCCTAGGAGATCCTTATCTTGGTCATAGAATAGGACAAGGTCACCTTCAGAGAAAATCTGCATCTCGACAAGGTGAGCCTCGTTAGCCAAGGCTGCATCTCGACGTTGCTCATCGAGCTGCTCAATATATAATAAACACTCTTCAAGTGGTGAAGTGTCTGGAAATAAATGTAATGCCAACTTTAGAGATAGGATCTGGCACTCTATAGGCAAGATTGCTTCCATCCCATAAACGAGTTGAAAAGGTGAGAAACCGGTTGCAGTCTTAACAGACATATGGTAGGCCCATAATGCCAAGTACAACATCAAATGCCAATTTGACTTGGCCAAATTGATCGTTCACTGTAGAATAGTCTTAAGGGACTTATTCACAGCTTCCACTTGACCATTCACTTGTGGGTAGTCGGGTGAAAAATGTTCTTGCCTCAACCCAAGATTTGACATTAACTTGGACATCATTTTATTCTAAAAGTGACTACCATGGTTAGTGACAATCTCTCTTGGGATGCCGAAACTTTCTATTATATGGTTAAAAAAAAAGAGAGTTGCTATGTAGCCATCATCTTTAAACGTTGACATAGCCTCGACCCACTTCGTGAAGTATTCTACTGCTACGATGATATAACGGTGCCCCCTTGCTGAATGGGGGTTGCATGTAGTGTAATCAATCCCCCACTTGGTGAAGGGACCAACTGTGATGATAGGAAACATGGGAGCGGGGTGTGCCCTCATCTTCCGAGAGAAGATCTAACACGGGTGGAACTTCTTGACCAATTCTACACAATATTTGATTAATGTTGGTCAAAAGTAACTGGCTCGTAGAATACTTTTGGCTATTTCCAACCCAGAGAAATGACCGCCATGTGATCCGGTGTGGCAATCATTAAGCATGATTTCTGCTTCTTCATGAGTGAGACATCAATGAAGGATGCAATCTACACCTTGATGATACAGAGTGTCCTTGAGTATGATATATTTCTTGGCCTGATGGCATATACATTGATGCTCATCACGAGAAGCAGAGGTGGGGCACTTCAAAGTCTGGAGATAGACTAGTATATATCCATACCAGGGGTCTGAATATGCGATAAAAAACATGTCTCCTTTAATAGGCAACTCCTCGGGTATAACATCACCTGATTTGACCAGAAGTTCTGAGATGAGTTTCATGAAGACCAACGACTTTTTGGATTTCGTAGAAACAAAATCCAAGTCAAATTCTTGGAGGATAACTATCCATCTACTGATTTTTCTGTCGATTACATGTCGTGTCAACACGTATTGAAACAGATTCACAATGGAAATGATGGTGGTTTTGTGAAACAAGATATAATGACTGAACCGTTGGACAACATGAACTGCTACCAATGCAAGTTTTTCAACGTGGGAATAATTGAGTTCTGGTCTAACCAGGCCTCAGATCATGTAATAAATAATGTATTCTAAGAGAAAATCATCCTCCTAAACCATGACCATACCGATGGTCGACTCTGCAGCGGCCAAGTACAATAAGAAAGATTAATTAAAATTGGGTGGCTGAAGCAGAGGAGCAGATGTGAGGGTGCGTTTCAACACTTCAAAAGAGCACTAAGCGGCTTCATCCCAATGAAAAGGAATGTCCTTATTTAGTAAACGCATGAAACCTTTTGTGATCTCAGCATAGTTTGCAATGAAACACCGTATAAAGTTCACTTTTCCCTGTAAACTCTGAAGTTGAGGGACTGTGCATGGGGTAGGCAACTGAACTATCACCTCAAACTTTGGAGGATCGACCATGATCCCTATTGTTGAAACTATGAAACCTAACAGATGAATTGACGTTACGCAAAAACTACATTTGTTTGTATTCAAGCGAATCTGGTAGTAGCAACATCACTCAAAGATGATTTGGAGGTGTGTGGGATGATCAGGTCTCTCACGAGATCGTGATGCTAAATCATCAAGATAAGCCTCAACTATGTGTTTGAGATCGTGGAAAGCAAAAGACATTGCCCACTGAAAAGTAGCTCCAACATTTTTCAGACCAAAAGACATCTTTCGATAAGCGGATGTACCCCACGGACAAATGAAAGCAATTTTATGTTGGTCTTCGGGTTTGATCTATATCTGATTGTATCCTAAAAAACCATCCACGAAAGAAAAGGCCTCACAACCTATGCCTTCATCGACTATCTGGTCAATAAATGGTGTGGGGAAATTATCCTTTGGACAGGCCTTGTTCAAATCACGGAAGTCCATACATACGCGAATCGTACACTATTTTTTGTTGATTGGCACGAGATTTGACACCCATTCAGTCAATTGGATGGGGTAGATAAAACCAACTTTAAGAAGTTTCTCCACTTCATTCTTAATAGTTGTTTCTTTCTTAGGATTAACTAGATGAAGCTTCTGTCGGGCCGGCTTAGAGTCAAGATATGTCATGATTTCATGTTCAACGATTCTTGGGTCTATGCCTGACATTTCCTCGTAAGAACAAGCAAACATTTCATAGAATTACTTAAATAAATCCTGGTAGATTTGAATCTCCTTGGGAGAGCAGTCCACTCCGATGAAGATATTCTCCACGATGCCATGGGTTTTGGAGATATCAATAGGTATCATTTTAGCGATGGTTTCCATATTTCCTTCAATGTAAACAATGTGCGTAGCCAAAGGATTGATAGGAGAAGCCCTATCTCCAATCATAGTCAGAGTGAATTCACATGCTTCAATTCTTCTCAACTCTGGGAGAAAATAAGATCTATGATGTAGATCATCCCAGGATCTGTCCAGACTAGTCATTGCCTCAATAATCACCTCGTTTGAGGGAAAGACTAAGTCTAAAGAATCAGTATCAGCGAGGGAACCTGGAGCCCAAATAGGCTCAAGAACCAGATCTAACTCTTGTGTGGGAGTCGGATCGGGGTTGGCGGAAGCTGGTTGGAATATAGAGTATGCAAATTCTACCATGGAAAAATGCATGGCCATGCTATGGTGCCCTGTCCCTTCCATCGTGGCTGATGGGGAAGGAAGCTTGCATGGATTGTTAAAGTAAGTCATGCGAAATGACCATATTTGAAAGGTTTCAGCCCTAGGCTAGTCAGGGATAGCCGATATGTACTTGACATTGCCGGTCAGAAATGGTTAATCAAAAGTACCCATCAAAGGTGGGCACAAACTAACCCCTACGTTGACGATGTCAGGCTAAGGGTTATCAATCATTGAGATCGTGGATACCCCCAATGAAGGGTCAGGATGAGATAAGGATAATTGATCAATGGACATGATCCGACCCTCATGTGGAAACAAAAATACCCAAAAAATTGTCGCAACCACTACTTGCATAGCATAGGTCCAACTCCTTCCTAAAAAGATATTGTAGTCAAGAGATGCATCGATCACTTCAATCTCGACGCACATGGTCTTCCCCCCTAACTTCACAGGGAAATAGGGGATGATTCCATGTGGTCCGAATGAAGGATCATCGAAAGAGGTAAGAAGAGTAGGTGACAGAGACAAAATGGGTTGGCCAATGTCCTTCCAACATGCCAAAGACATCATGCATGTCGAGGCATCCTTATCAACCATCGTGCGGAAAATGTTCTGAGTAAAAATTTTCGTGTTGTAAGCCACTACTATATGAAACGCCACATGGTAAGGGAGACAAGGTTTTAAGTTTGTTGTATCAAGCATGATTGTTCACGGATTACAAGTCTCAACAGATCCTAAGGCAACTAACATAGCCTTTCTTTGGGAAGGGAATCTTTGGAGGACTTCCAAAGAAGAAATTGCACAAGGGGTTTGAAACAAATCCTCCACCATAGAGTAGTTCTAGGCGGCCCTTGCATTTGGATTGCGGGAATATTTATTGAACACACCTTTTGGGATGCATGCCATTGTTTCACCCAACGTATTCTCAATATGTAGAGGAAGAGGTGGGTTTTAGGCTTCTTTACCCTTCTCAGAGGTGTTTTTCATTTTGTAGTCATGTATCCTAGTTGTTATATCAACACTACCTTTCATCATGTACAAATTTGCGGACAAAGTATTAATCTAAGATGAAAGGGGTCCTTGACTGCCCCCTTTCGTGCTCGAAGAGGCTTGAGTTAAATTTTTCCCATGTGGAAATGGGTTCATTAACATGGAAGGCTGTTGCTGTGCCAATAAAGTTTGGGCCTCCACAAGCTTAGGGCACTAGTGATTCAGATGGTCTTTCGTGCAAAGATTACATAGATACTTTGAATTCTTCTTTTCCGTGTTTCCCTCGCCCACATTATTGTTAGGTTTATTATCCCCCTTACCCTTCTTTCATTGTTTCTTCTTTCCATCAGGCTACTGATTGGACTTTGGGTTTGTCAATTGTACACTGTGTACATCCTACGTTTGAGTAGGGGGAGTAGCCAAACCAGTGGTCTGGCTGATCATTGTCTATTGCATTGACAATTGCTGCAATTGATTCGATAGCTGATTAGCGGGATTCATTTGAAATGAAACAAAAATACCATCAGCATGTGGTCTAGATCTCTGTCTATTCTTTTCAAGTATCAACTACGGTGCATCTAGCAAACCTTCGTAAAGTAAACCATACTGAGAGTAAATCAACTCTAGCTATTAAGCTCTCATTATCACTTCTTCTTCTGAAAAGACCCCTGATGTTGCAACGTCTTTAGATAACTGTGGTACCAAAGAATTGAGGAACCACTCAAGAAGGAATGTTGGTGGGACTAGTACTTTTATCAAACTCTTTCGGCATCTCCGTTCTCGGATGTGATCTAAAATATGGTCCGCCTTTGTCTGCTCAAAGTTGGCCAGCAACTCAGTGTCAACGTCGTATCTCACAAGTAATTGAAAATGGTTTAAGAAATCCATTTCCAAGGTAGAGTGTCTTGAGAGGTAGTGCTCGATGTACCATTTCGTAGCACTCCCGATGAGGGTGCGTTGAAACAAACGCAACTGGATGGAGTCATCTCTCAAAGAGTTGGATGAGCACCATAAGTGGAAGGTAGTCACATGATCGCTTGGATATTCATCAGGATTAGCTTCAAACTTTTGAATGTATGAAGGAAAATTGGTTGGCATGGGAGGCCAACGCGGATCATGATAGATGGGGTCGTTTAATAACCTTGTCAATTCTGACAAGTGCAAAGTTTCCATAAATGGTAATTTGGGTTGTTGATTATAAGCAGGGAAAAAGGAGCCCAGAGTTTGGTTGGCACCAGGTTGCTGGCCAGGGTTCTGGTAATAACCATGGCCATGACCAATGTAAAGATTCTGTGCTTGTTGAGATTTCATCGACTAACTCTCATAATAGCATGTAGTAGGTTGGGCTTGCATTGCATTCCAAGGATTTTGGGAAGGGTTTCCCCCTGCCGATTCGATGGGCATAGGTGTTGAGCCTAGATCAGGGTTCCATTGGATATGGAAAGGGTTTCCCCCGATTGACATCCCTGATGAGGGAAATGATCCCTGCCATAGATTCCAAGGTCCTTGTGAGGAAGGAATTCTTGAGTTTTCCCTCTATGCAAGAATAATACCCTGCATAGGATTTTGGTGTCCATAGCCAGGGTTTCCCCCGGCTAAGACGAAAAATGACGAGAAGGTGTTGTTACCAAATGTGTTGACAAAATAGAATGGTGTTGAACCTACCATCCTTCTATAAGAAGGAAGTCCTTGACTACCTACTCCAAACGAACTATAGTTTATGTTCGGCCTGATGAAGTGCTGGTGAGCACTGCCAAGCGAAGGGGACAAAGGGGGCATATGACCCCCTCCGTAAGGGAAAAAATTATAGAGAGCTGAAGTGCCCCCCATGGATCCTTGCATAGGAGCGTTCGATCTCCCTTCCCCTAGACCTAAAGTCTATAGAGTGGAGTAGGAAAGAACAGGGTTCGTATCGAAGCTAGACATCCCATATGAGAATGGAGGACTTGTTTCACTCTAGGTGAAAGGAGCAGTGATCACCACCATAGACGGAATCAGACCATTGCCTGAGGTAGAGGCGGTCAAGACCATAGTGGTCTGGACTGGCGACGGTTGTTTAGGAGGCAGAAAACCCCTTGTAGTGACAATCGTAGAGGTAATATGAGGATTCCCTGAAGAAGTAACAACATTTGTCTCAATTGCTACTTGTGACACTATCTGATGCTTGTAAGGTTTAACCTGTACGATGATGGGCACTGATATATTAGTAATCAAATGGTTATACAGACCAAGAGCTTCCACTCTGAGGTCAGAAATGGTTGGTTCCTCCAGAATCAAATGTTATCCTCTTGGAGATGGGTCCGTCTTAGTTTCCTGTGGCCCGGTCACCTCAAACGACTGTTGTTGGTCTAGTCTTTGCCTTAGTGGTGGTGGAGGTGGCTCCATATTAACCGGAGGCAGGCCAAGAAGCCTTTGTGACTGACGGAGCTTTTGATCCTCCATGGCGTGAGAAGATCAATGACACACTAGGGCTTTCTATTAACGTTAAAGACCAACACACACTAGAAAAATCTCCTATGAGACAAGACAAGCAGTTCACTTGCAAGTTGGAAGAATAGTTACACCAACCAACACTAGAGAAACTTACCGGTGCAAGTGCAACTCGAATAAGGAAACACCCTCTAGGTATACTATGCAAAGAGTGGTCCAATGTGTATCCTATGTACCGTGGTATACCCCTGCAGTCACCTACGTAAGTCACTGAGATAAAGGCAACTAGGTTTCTAGCGCACAAACAGTCACCAGGCGGGTACAATCGACAGTCGGGTGGATCCCAATGAGATGGGTATCAAGCCCGAAACCTATCAAGGGTATCGAAAGAATGTGTTCTGGAAGATGATTGAGTACCTCGAACGAATTTGAGACCCACGAAGCTCCGTGGAAAATGCGATCAACAAAATCCCAAGATAAGCCCTCTATATGTTTTCCCCACTACGTTTGGTCTGGCTTTGGAGGGGTTATCTCTGCTATCTTTCCACACGTGAACTTGTGTTTAGACCCTGTGTTAGAGGGGGGTCCCAGATAACTTTCATGGTTACTGGAATTTCAAGCACTCTCTAGTATAGAATCTTATGTTTGTTTTTGTAGCCTTGAAGAGTTTCCTCTCCAATCCTAAATCAAGGCTCTAGCCTAGACTAAATTGATGGACCCTACAAACACAAAGTCTAATAACTTTTAATTAAGCGTTAATTTTAGTGGTTGTCTTAAGTCAAAGGGAATGAAAGTGAAACCAATGATGTTTTTTAAGAGATGAAAGAGAAGAGCATAAGATGAAATTGAAACAAACTACTCCTTCTTCACAAATAAAGATTTGCCAAATTAAACTCTTTCACCAAACTTTTCGTAACTACTTTTATCAGATATTTTAAAAGAAAAAAATTAAAACAAGATTTCACTTGACTATGAGCTACTTAATGTCCTAAGTATTCAAGTAAAGAACTTAAGAAAAAAATATTTTTCCTTGGTAAATAAAGAAACTAACCTGAACTACTTTTACGAAACAAAGAAATGATTTTTTTTTATTGTTTTATGCTTCAAAACAAGAAATTTGAAAATGAATTCTTTTCTTTTCTTCTAAAGCAAAAAAGGGAAAAATGATGACAATTCAAGACCAATAAATGAATTTTGGCCCATCGCAGATCGCAGGGAGTCATTGACAATACCAAACAGGCAGATCAGAACAGACTCACAAACTTGTCTAAAAGCCCTAATAAATAAAAGACAAGAAATCTTTGATAAAAAGAAAGCTATGCTGAGGTCAGACCTAGGCCACAGAATGCTATAATAGAGACCAGGGATAGATCAATAAAATCCCTGAGAAGTGTGACTTCTGACAGGGAAGAGGATGACTGCCTCTTTTTAAAAAAAAAAAAAAATTCTCAACAAAGGCATGCTACTGACACTTCAATAGCCTGCATATGTACATGAGTTGTCCAAAGGTAGGGCGCATATGTACGTGTGCAGGTCCACTACAGGCCGCATACACCTCTATAACTTCTCAAAAAATGAAAACCAACAGTCAAGCAAACCAGGCAAGGAGTACTGGTATTGAAGACCAGAATCCCTTAAAGACAAAGAAACTTATAGAAACTCAAAAAGGAAGTTAAACCAATTAAAGCACCCAAAAAGAATATCCCTAAAAAACCCTAGAGTTCTCCCCAGTACAGTTGCCAATTATGCTATAGCGAGAAAACCCCCCTTACGGACTACACCAGGGTTCTAAAGTGAAGGAAAATATAACCGTCTAAAGTCTCCTACTTTTAACAACTATCTCACCATTACCCCACAATCATACATAAAAGACAAAGTATAGGGATCTGGTAGGCATACCTTAAACTCCACGTTCGGTGTCGATCCCTTTGCACTTAGTTATTTCTCAATTGCATATATCCTCCCAAGGCCAACCTGCATTCACCAAAAGACAAACAAGAAACTACAAGCATGCATTCTATATAAGGATTAGTGGGTTAGACATCATAACAAAAAATGTAAACAAATCATAAAGATTTAAGACATCATTTGGCGGGATGGAAAAAGTATTTATTTATATTAATGTCACAATTTTTTTTTATAATATGAGACTGACAACTAATCCTCGAAATCGGTCCTAGGCTCCTCTTCACCATGCACCAACTACTTCCACGTATTCTTCTCCTCTTCAGTTCTCTCTAGGGAAATGGAAAGGGTTTGCAATGGAGGAAGAAGGAATTCTAGCTCAAACTCACAATGTGGTTGCAAAATATTTGGGCAAAGGGGGAATACTAAAATGGGTAGAGTTTCTATGCTCTCTTGCTTCTCTTTGGAATGGGAACCCAACACCTTATTTTATAGGCCAAAAATATAGTAACGATTGTGGTGACTGGCTATTGGTAGTCAAATGGTTAGGCAATGGCCCAGAAACCCGTATCCCTTTGCAATTTTCATTTTTTGCACTTTTTGTGAGTGTACATGGGCTGTAGTGGTGCAACAAGCGTGTGTACGTGGGAAGTAGTAGTGTAGGGCATGTACACCTTCAAAAAATGGTTTTTTAGAAGAGCTGTTCAGTGATGGCTTGGAAAATATAGCAAGTAAGATGACTTGATGCCAGGTATGCGTTTCTAGTGCAATTTAGGGTTATAACATCTGGATCCTCAGTCCATCCCTTCCTTGTTTAGTTCTTTCATCATTCCTTCCTACCTTCATACCATCCCCTCGTCATCCCTTATTTCCCCTATGTGAGTGAATCCCCCTAGAAATCGGATTTCATCATCATCGCACATTTGTCGCACAACAACATATTTATCCAGTTACCCAATTCTTTCACAAACCTTCTTCCCGTACCCTTGAAGAAATCCCTTTCTACGAAACTATACAATTGGGTACAATCTACCACAAATTCCCTATTATATCCCCCTAGTATTCTATTCAACCATAAATCAATTGTGTAAGAATTAATATTGCTTATAGAATTCAATTGTCTTACCAAGTCATGGGTCCAGTTACTCAGAGCTATAGTTCGGTGTCTTCCAGTATTCTCCAATAACATCAGAGAAGGAATTTTTCTTAGCCATATGGCTTAGAGACTCCCATGTAACATGAATATTATACAAGGAGAGTCTATTTGATAACTGTGATAGACCAAAGAACCATCCTTCGAGCAACTTGCAGAGTTTGAGTAGACAGATCTAGAGTAGTCAGTTAGTAGAATTATAGTTTGATAAATTAATTAGTTGTAGTAGTGAAGACCTCATGATAGTATAGTGATAAATGGGTCAACATTATGGATAGTTGTGCAGTAGAGTCTTGGAAAGTTTGGACATAGATGGATTCATAAGAACACTTAGCAGGTTTGGACATATATATGACAGTGGACAAGAGCATCGATCCATAGATTGGTTCAGAGAGTGGTTCAGATACAAAGAAACATTATCATAATGGATTATAATTACATAGGAAATGGATCGAACAATGCCAATGGATTCCAAAATGATAGATATTTTTTGGACACATGCAGTGCATACAACAGTTCACATTCAAAACCAAGTAATTCTTAGAAAAGGAAGTGCAGACAACAACCTTTACATCAAGGTAACTCAAGATGGTATTTTATTAATTGAAGCTTATATTGATGATATTATTTTTGGAAGTGTTGATGACCGATGAAGCACCAGTGGAGTAACGTTCTACTTGGGTGAGTGTTTAGTACATTGTCTAAGCAAGAAACAATCATCAATATCTTTATATACAATTGAAGCAAAGTATATTGCAAAAACAACATGTTGTACACAGGTTCTATGGATGAAACAAACTCTGACAGATATACAGGTTGAGTATGATGAGCCCATTCCAATCTATTGTGATAATACAAGTTCCATTAGTATCTCAAAGAACTTGGTGATGTACTCCAAAACGAAGCACATTCCAATCAAGTATCACTTTATACGAGAACAAGTTGCAGAGAAGAACATCAGATTTGAATATGTGGGCACAAAAGAACAAGTGGTAGACATATTTACAAAACCGCTTCCACAGTAATGCTTTGAATATTTTTGTGAGAGTCATGGAGTAATTTCTACTCCAAAATGAATGCTTTTGAATGCTTATCTTATATGTCTTAGATTTACAAGAGGAAGCATCATAAAGAGGAAAATTCAGTTTGGGGGATCAGTTTCAAGAAGAGTTCAGTCAGGGGGAGTATCCCTAAGGACAGTTCAGTTAGGGGGAGAAACCCCGGATGGAAAGATATCTTTGCCATTGATGACAAAGGGGGAGAGATTTATCAGATGAAAAAGTAAATTCTTGGAGAAAGAGCACAGAGGCATGGTTTTAGGGGGAGCGATGGTCATAGGGGGAGAATGAGTGATATGAATTCACTATTGCATTAGAGTGTTTCCATCAATGCCAAAGGGGGATATTGTTGATTAATTGGGTTGGTTTTCATTGATGTCAACCCTTGAAGAAAGTCCGGTAGAAAATTCTGGTAGCACAAAGGTTTAGGTAATGGACCCAAGTGTTTTTGAAGAATAATGGTATGCGTTTTGATATATTTGCAGGAAATAATATTCTAGATGGATAGCACATGTCATTCCATTTCTAGTGGTATGTGGAGCATCACATAACGCCTCACGGTTAGAGAGTTATGGCCATGTGAAGTTGGAGAACCCTCATGAGTCATCTAGAAGCCCGAAAAGGTCAAAGTAGTCAAAGTGGTTGCAAAGAAAAATTTATTTAAATAATAATGTGAAGTGATGAGTGTATTATAAGTCAAATTGGATACAAAATAAATTATTTAAAGAATAAATTGAATGGAGAAATTACTAAGTGGACAAGTGGTTAGAAGTGGGTAAGCCATAAAATAAGGAAAGTGGGTTAAGATGGCTAGAAGATAATTTAAATAATAAAGTGAAGTGATGAGCGTAATATAATTCAAAGTGGATACAAAATAAATTATTTAAATAATAAAGTTAATGGAGAAATTAGTAAGTGGAAAAGTGGGTTAACCCTAAAATAAGGAAAGTGGGTTAAGATGGTTAAAAGGTAACCCCTTGAAGAAGCTACATGAAAGTATAAATAAGAGGGAATACTCTCTCATTTAAAAAAACCGAAAGTATATTGAATATATACAAGTAACTGAGTTAACCAAACTATATATAATCCAAATTTTAGAGGGAAGGTGAAGTAAAGAAGGCCGAAATTCAAGGGAGGATAAATTATTTTGATGACACTTTCTAAGGTATGTTATTTACAAATCATCTCAACATTTTTGCAATAATTTGTTTTATATAATGATTCAGACCGTTAAATTGGGAGGAAATTGAGGAAACATATGCAAGTAGCTGTGATACAAATTTCATCTTGTGGGTCATTGTATTTTTGGAGTTACACTTTGTGGAAAACAAGGTTTTTGGCCAATCCTGAAACTAATCTAAAAAACGTTTTTTGGGTAAAAACATCATAGCTTATTCATAACAGATCCAAATTTAGTAAGAACAAATGTATTGGCTATATTACAGTTTGTAGTACTCTTTGTACCATTTTAAGATCCATAAAACAAATATTCTGTGTGGGGCATGCTCTACAAGTTCGCTCTCTAGAATAAGCCAAAATTCAACAAGGTATGCTATTTTTGCTATAACTCCTTTTCTGAGAGGTTCCAAGTAGTGAAACCTGGAGGAATTGCATGAAAGACACTGAAGAAAATTGTGTACTATTTTTAGATATTTATTCATTACAGGTACATAGTTATGATTATTTCAAGTTAGGGTTGTTGACTTATCCAAAATTAGTCATGTGAGACTAAACTAAAGTTTGATGAAAATGTTAGTCTCTTGTTGTTAAAGTTAAGGAAGGTTTGCAAGTATGTGATCATATACACCAGGTCTATTACAAAGATACAAATAATATTTTGATGATGAAATTGATGAGGGATTTTGGTTGAGGTACATGTTGGGTACATGGTTGAAACTTGAGACAAGTAGTTGATGAGTTGGAACATACATGAGGTATATAGTTGATGATGTTCGTACATCTTGATGAGTCATAGTTTATGTGTATTTGATGCACTATTGGTACATATTTTGTGCATGGTTGATTTTGGTGTGGAATTGATAAGACCATGGTCCTTCTCAAGTTACGAACAAAATGTACCATGTAGTCTAGAGCATTGGCATTTTCATCTCCTCCGAAGAGAAGAATTCTCACCCGAAGCGCAAATAAGCTAGAAGGATAAGGAAGGGAAAGGAGAATACTTGGGTGGGTTCCCAGAACCTTCAATATTCACCATGATCTTACGCAATATAGACCAATTAAAGAACATATATGAACTCATGCATACAATAACTAAAGATACTTAAGCTGTGAAATGCATTCATACACAGAGACATTATATTGATCTTAACAAGTATAAAGAAGTATTGTAAAGATGAAATGCATAAGCATAAACACAGTATGACACATTATATTTCAAGATTTCGGGTCCTTCCTCATCTATTATCTTCAGAACTTATAAAATACAATATCAAAGATACAGATTGGTACTCTGTTATAGACTTCTGACTCTGGAATCATGCCACAGAGATCTATATACCCAAAACTGTATACATATTACATTTACAGAACCTTTTCTCAACTAAACCCAACAACAACATCCGATTAACAAAAACAAAACCCAACCTATCAACACTAGCCAACCCAACCCAACAAGAACCCTTATACGATAATATTCATCTGATATATAGGCTGAGTGGGATCTTCTTGTTGGAGTTACTTCACACACTCCTAGGATTTATTTTTCCTAAGGTTTTCCTTGTTTATTAGTCATAATTAGTCATTATCCAGTCTCCTATACTTTAGGGGAGAATATTCCCCCTGGAGAATATTCTCTTTTAGTTGACACTTTGGTTTGACTAGTTGAGTTGAGTTTAGATGTTGCATTGGTTTTGTCACCATGCAATTGTTAATCCCTAAATAGGGCTCATTACCCCTTAATTGGGGCATATTACATTAGTAATGTTATTTTATTTATGTCGGCTTTATTCCATTAGTTGTAATTATACCTCCTAGTCTCCTATATATACCAAAGAGACATTTTCATTTGGAATCATCTTTTATTTGGACATTTATGTGGGCATAAGGAGGTTTCCCCCTTGAAGAGGCTTATTATATGAAATTATCTCTTTTGCAAGGCATTGAGTACTTATTCTAAGGTTTTTCTATGCTATATTGATATTTGGTTCCTAACATATGGTATCAAAGCTCAAGGTCTTGGGGTTTCACTGCTACATCAGAGACACCTTGGAATTTTAGCTATAATTTTTTTTCTACAACGATTCCGAAGGAATGACTTGGAGGATATATATTAGATGTATCAAGGTACGTTGGGTTACAATTTCATCTCCTGAGGACTTATACTTTCGAATATATAGACTTTGTAAGATAGGGTTATGGAATCATCCTAAATTGAGTCATTGCGGAATTTTCCCTATAAATTTGTTTCTATAATGTTTCAGACCCTAAATGCCAGAGGATATTCACAAAAATTAGTAAGGTAGATGTGGTAACAATTTCATTTTCTGGGTCATCTTAAATTTGTAGATACACCCTGTGGGAGATAGGGTATTTGAATAGTCTCAAGAAGGTGTTTTGGGTAAAACTATCATAACTTCTTCCTACAGTATCCAAATTGAGTGAGACTAGATTCATTGGATAGTGGATAGACTGTAGTAGTTTTGGTACAAGTTTTAGAATTTTATATCAATTATTTTGTGCGGGACACACTATACAAGTGAGATCTCCTGGAAAGGCAAAAAATCAACAAGTTGTGGGGAAGTTACTTTAAAATTACACTTGGCACATCCAATTTTGATCAGACCTGTGGAATTACAGAGAAGAAGTATCAGAGACCTACAAAAAATAAAAATTCATACACAGAAGGGCCGAAAATTTAGAGATACAATAAAAGGAATATTGTCTAGCATAACCACCTAAAAATCAAGGTTTAAAGTGATACTTGGCCAACATGCCACCAAAAAAGGGAATTTCTGCACCAAATAAGCCTCCATACAATCCTACTTGGACTCTTGATGAAGGTTAAGAAATGCGTAGGGACATAAATGATTTACAAAAGAATACAGTAACAAAAGATGAACTACAAGAGATGATGGATTCAACAGAAGCTAAGTTGGAGGCAATAAATACTAAGATGGATGGTTTAAAAGGGGAGATCATGGAAGGATTGAAAATTTTCCTAATAGAGAGGAAACCTGAAAGTGAAAATGTATCCCATGAAATTCATGATGAGGACACAAGGAAGGTGAATCAAGAATGGAGAAACTCCAAATTTGGGTTGAATACCAACCACGTTCCTAAGATCGATATGAGGAAGTTTGATGGAAAGGACCCAATCACATGGATACTTTATATGGAGCAATTCTTTGATCTACATAATGTGCCACATACACAAAAGGTACAAATTGCTTTTTTATATTTAGAACCCAATCAATTTGTTCAGTTACAAGGATACAAAGAGAAATACCTTCTTTATCCAATTGATAAATCTCAAGAAAAAGGGTTCAGTTATAGAGCACATTGAGAACTTCCAAATATTGAATATAAAGGTAACATGTATTTTAGATGAGCACTTGATTGATGTATTCATAGGAAATTTAAACGATAACATTCAACACGAGGTTCTGCTTTGGGAACACAAATCATTGGAGAATGCATTTAGGGTGGAAAGAAATGTTGAAAGTAAGAATATGGCTATGGCTACTAGAAGGACCAATCCTGACATCTATAGAGAGAATAATGCTCCATCTTCTAAAACACCTCAACCTACAAGGTTGATACCTCAACAATTGGAGGAAAGAAAAGCAAAAGGTTTATGCTTTAATTGTGATAGCAAGTACAATAAGGGACATAAGTGTGGTGAGAAGAAATTATTCTAGATAGATTGTGAAGAGGAACAAGAACAAGAACAAGAACAAGAACCATCTCAGGATGAAAACGTAGAATAAATTTCATCTAAAGAGTTGACTCCCATGATATTGTCTAATGCACTGGATGGAATTAGCACTCATCAAACCCTCAAGATCGAAGGATATATCAAAAATAAAAAGGTAATAGTCCTAATTGATTCTGGAAGTACTCAAAATTTCATTCACTATAAGTTAGCCAAAGCTCTCAATTGCTTTGTATATCCAGCGACATAGTTTCAAGTAATTATTGTAGATGGAGGAACTATAAATTTCTCAAGAAAATGAAATAAGATCAATCTTACTGTTGAGCCTCTAAATTGACATCCCCACTATCCTATTATACTCCTCATCTATACATTTTTGGCTTACCTAAGCTTGGATAAATGAAGAAGAACACTACCATTAGCCATTGATGAGGTCATAAGGTAAAGTATAATTAATTCATGCATTTTTGTGGTTTATTGAGCTAGGAGACTAAATGTTTCATGTACTAATGTTTCAATTTTCCATGTATAACCTTTGACCTCTAGATGAAGTCCAACCTTTTTGTACCAGCTCAACCATCTGGTACCAAGCACATATTCCATCAGATCCGGCACCGAATCTCACCTGTCACGATTCGGTACCAACAACCGCAGGTTGTCGCAATTCGGTACCAACCACTTATGCACTATTCGGATCCGGTACCATTTACCAAATCTCACCTGTCATGATCCGGTACTGATATAGGAAGTAGAATATACCAAGTTTATCCCCAGATCGTAGTAAATATAATTGTTGGATTCTTTAGCAAGGTTATGATAAGATTGTTTGCCTATTGCTTCATCCTCATACACTTTGTGTCATGAGGATGAAGCTTAAAATATGTAATTGAATATATAAATTTGACAATTGACTAATTTGCTAAAGATTTCACCTCCTTGTGTTTCACGACTGAGACTGTTTAAATAGTCATGGCAAGGACGGTGGAGGTAGTGGAGAGTTAGCATAACACAGTATGTGAAGCAGCGTTACATATTGTATAACACATTCTGAATTGAAGTTTTAATAGAAGGATGTTAATCATTTCTAGATCTTGACCATTTATAAATGAATGTGAATTGAGTTGTTAGCATAGTTTGATTCTATGTTTTGAAATTTGAGTAAGAGGAATGCATGGATTGAAAGAAAGCATATTGTAGACTCCAGTCACTAACCTATTGAAGTGGAAAGGTCCCACCACCCAACAAAGGTCAGCATCCTTATAGATTAGTGTTAGTAGTTGATTTCAATAGTATAGATGTTAGATTAGTTGAATCTTAATTCTTTCAGATGATAGAAATATAGTTTAGTTTAGGCTTCGATTGCCTAGAGATCTTTTTGCATATGCTCTGTTTATTCTTTTATGAAGTTGATTTTGTTTCATGGACATAAATGTTGGCAACAGTAGTCAGACATATTTGAAGGCGAACTAGTGAAGTTTACAATGGCACATTGTGAACCACAACATACTCCGTATATTGACTATTGAACTACCCATGCTATGTCTTGATGATTGATGTGTGATTTCCCTTTTAGAAGTGTGATTGCATAGTTAGTTTTCTGGGTTAGATAGCAGAGTTGATCTACCAAAATAACTCCATCTCATACTTGCATGTGCCATAATGGAGTAGATAGCCTCTCTGTGAAAGACAACCAACATGTGTTTTGATTTGCTAGTTTGTTTTATTTCCAGCATGCATAATCTAGAATAGTTCTGTACTCATGACATTAGAATTACCTTTCTTACTAGTGTCTTGTAACTCTGTTGATTACAAATCCTGGATTGATAATTAATGAGTGCATTATACTAAACACATAAGTAGAACAACATTTTGGTGTCGTTGCTGGGGAGTTGCAAATGGTAGGAAGTGATTTTTTTAGATTGTTTGCATATTTTTTGAATGATTTTAAAGGCTGCTTGAGGGAGGAGGATAAAATACTTAAGATATGAGTGAATAGCAACGCGACCACTAGAGTGGGGTTCTCCGAAGCCAGTTTTCCTTCTTACCTTCTACATAGAATTAGGATTTCAATTCAGTTAAGAATTAAATTTCCATTTTATGCATAGATATAGAGATAATAAGGGTAGATTTGTAAGCTCTAAAGATTCAAAAACAACCCCCCCCATTAATCCAACTGAAAATGGTGCAGGAAAAATTCCACGAGGAGAAAGTTCAAGGGGAGCTAGCAAGGCTCCAAAAGAAGAACCTAAAATCGAAGAATCAACATTGGGGCGGGCAAAATGTGAATCTGCTGAACGTTCAGGAGACACACAAAATCCAGTTTCTGAACCATTTATCAGTGGAATGGTAGAAGAAGAAGGAAATGCAACCACTGAGACTAAGGCCTTTGGGTTTCCAATCTTGGATATTTCTAGAAACATCAGCATGAAGAATATCCCTCATAGGTATGTCAACTGAAGACCCCGATTTATTTTTATTCAAGTTTGACATATTGTGTAGAAGCTATAACTACTCAGACGATGCCTAAAAACTTAAGCTATTTCCTACTATAATGAAAGATTCAGCCTTAAGATGGTTCATGAGCTTAGGAGAAAATACAATCCTCTCTTGGGCTCAGATGAAAGACACATTTTTACGAAAATACCAAGACTATTGTAAGGATAATGCTAAAAATGACATTTTTAAAATGCAACAAACAGAAGATGAAAGCCATGAAGACTACTTAGAAAGGTTCTTATATAACTACCATAAATCAAAATTATTCACCACATACCCAGTTGTAGTAAGAACCGTATTTTTGAAGGGTATTAGAGATGACTGCATAGAAGTTTTAAATTTGCTAAGTTCAGGAGATGTACACCAAAATCCTTTTGCAAAGATTGTAGATTACTGTAGAAGATACTGAAGAGGACAAGCTAAAACAGGAAAATCACCAAGAGATTCTTTTAGCAGAAATACAAGACAAAGCTCAGGAATTGTCACCAGAATTGAATTAGGAAACTTATTTGAAAACTTTAAAACAAACATCTTGATCACAATCAGTAACCATTTAGATACCCTAAAACTGAAAAAGAAACAAGAAGAAGAGACTATTTTAGCACTCTTCTGTCCTAGATGCGGAAAGAGGCATGGTGAGAAAGAATGTCCATTAAATGTCATAGAAATCAGTGGCCTGTGTACACTAGAGAACCCCACATTTGAGTTTCCAACTTTGCTTGAACTATAAGCCATGTGTAGGGGAGGAGGAGTCCCACATGAACAATCATACCCTTCTAGAAGACCTTGGAGAGCACAAAACCCCAATGCAGTTTATGACCCTAATGCACAGTATCAACAACAACAATGGGGCCCTTCCCTAATGACCTATCCACAATGGACACCTCAGCAAGCCCAAAATCAACCTTGGCAACAATGTTGGAGGGGGCCTATGTATGGAAATCCCTCTTACCCTACATATCCATAGTATCCTGCAAACATTTCCCAATTACTACCTAGATTCAACCCACCGCAGATGCACGCTTTACTCCCACCTCCTATACAACAACAATTTACAACCCCCTTGAACCCTAACTAGCAGCAACAAGCACCTATAAATGCCAATCAAAAACCACAAAACCAATCTGCCCACAACCCTCCGAGACCAACAAAAATACCTACCCCACCAATCCATAACCCCAATAATCGACCCACCCACCCTGTGAAAAATATAGAAGTTCAAACCTTTCCCACCTATGAAGTTCAACTATGATTAGGGAAAGATGTAAATCAATCAAATCTTGCAGTAATAATTTAGGAAGAAAATGATAATCATTCTGAGGAATAAAACACTCAAACCACCCCTACAGAAGAAGAGACTTCCTCTCCTATTCCAATCACTTCTCAGTTTGTATGAGTACCTCAACAAGTTAATCTTCCACCCTACCCTGAAAGACTATTAGTAAAGAAACCTGAACCACCCTTGCACAAAGATATAGAGGATGAATTAAGAAATGTATGTATAAAAATACCTCTCCTGCAAGCCATTAAGGATATCCCCATATGTGCCAAAATCATAAGGGATATTTTCCTTAAGAAACTAGGAAGGAAAAAGAAGGAACCTCCCCTTGTTCAGGTGGTGGGACAATTATCTGAATTTATTTATGAAATGTCATACGAATATAATGACCCTGGGAACCTAGTAGTCACTATTGAAATCAATGATATTTATTTACCAAACAAACTCATTGATATGGGTGCAAAAATTAATGTAATGCCTTTTGAAACTATTCAAAAGCTCCAAATCAACTAGTTAAGACCAACCCAAACCATGATAGAGTTGGCAGATAAGTCAGTCATTAGTGCTGCATGAAGTTTAGATGATGTCATAGTCACTCTAGCTTCTTGGGAATATCCAATAGACTTTCTAGTCATCTACTCTAAATCATCCTCCAAACCAGGACAAACTGTGGTTCTTGGTCGTACTTGGCTGGCCACAACATATGCCTTTATCAGTTTTCGGTTAGGTGAGATGACTATATCCAATGGCACACATAGCCAAAATATTGTCCTCTTTCCTCTTGCCCAACTGGCACATGAGATACCTGTCTGGTTATAAAACCCTTATGGAGAATAAAATTGCATCAGACCCCTATTAACAATCGATCAGGTAAGAGGAATGCAAGAACAATCAGATGAACAAGTCTTAAGTTTATTTTTGGCTGATACAAATTGTATTGAATACCCAAGGTCTTTTGTAGAATTGTCACACATTTTCAGTTCTAAATTTCAACAAAGTTGGCACCCTGATATCACTAAATTATATACTTTATCACCAGCTTCCTCAGAGAAGGAAGAAAGTATTGAACTTGTTGAGATTATCCCAGGAAAACATTTGTATATCAACTCTAGTTTGGAACCAGAACAAAAGACACAAGTAATTGAAATGCTCCAAAGACAATTTGATGCCTTTGCATGGGATTATGAAAACATGAAAGGCATTCACCCTGACACATGCACACATCATATCTACACTAATGACCAAATTAGACCAATTAGACAACCTCAGCGAAGGATGAATCCAACCCGTAAAGATATTGTAAAAGAGGAATTGCAAAAACTCCTTCAAGCCAATCTCATATACCCCATTTCCGATAGTCAATGGGTGTCTCCACTTGTCATAGTTCACAAGAAAAATGGTAAGTGGAGAATATGTGTAGACTTCAGGGAGTTGAAAAAAGCCACCCATAGGGATTATTTTCCCTTACCATTTATTGATCAGGTGTTGGATACCTTGTCTGGAAAGAATTATTTTTCGTTCTTGGATGGGTTTAGTGGTTATAACCAAATACAAATAGCACCAGAAGACTAGGAGAAGAACACTTTCACTTTCCCATGGGGAACCTATGCTTATAGGGTCCTTCCTTTTGGACTTTGCAATGCCCCAACCACTTTTCAAAGGGTTGTCCTAGCCATTTTCTCTGACTTGACCAATGATTGCGTGGAAGTCTACATGGATGACTTTACAGTCCATGGAAAAGACTTCCAGGAAGCTTTGACCAGTCTAGAAAAAGTCTTGATTAGGTGTAAGGAAACTAATCTTTCCCTAAGTAATGAAAATTCAAAAATGTTTCTCACTGAAGGTATTGTTTTGGGACATCACATCTCTGGTTATAGAATGAGAGTTGATCCAGCAAAGATTCATATTATCACACAAATTAGAATACCTTCCTCACAAAAGAAAGTTCGTAGCTTTTTAGGGCATGTTGGCTACTATAGAAGATTCATTCCAAATTTTACAAGCCTAGCTACCCTTTTATTCAAGTTATTATCTAAAGAAGCCGAATTCAAGTGGGATGATGAATGCCAAATATCTTTTGAGATTCTAAAATAGAAATTGTCAACTACCCCTGTATTAAGAGGACCAAATTGGTCCCTTCCTTTTCATATCTGTACCAATGCCTCAGACATAGCTCTTGGGGCAGTTCTTGGACAAAGGGAAAATCAAATTCCTTATGTTATTTACTTTGTCAGTAAAAATATGTCTCCAGCTGAAGTTAATTATACGGTCACAGAAAAATAATTGCTAGCTTTGGTCCATGCTATCAATAAATTTAGAAACTATATTACAGGATATCAAGATTTTGTACACACTGATCATTCAACCATCAAATTCTTAATGAACAAACCTGTAGCAAATCCCAGAGTTACAAGATGGATTTTATTATTACAAGAATTCAATATCAACATTATTGATAGACCTGGTAAGGATAATCTTGTGGCTGATTTCTTATCTAGAATGATTCATCTGGGAGATAATGCACCAGTAGAAGATAAATTTCCTGATGAAAATTTGTTTTCTATTTCTACATTCACTCCTTGGTATGCAGATGTAGGTAACTATCTTGTGATAGGGAAGATGCCTCAGAAATTGTCTCCTAGAGAAAAAAAAAAAAGTAATTTAGCTAAGTGCAAACTATATGTGGCATGATGATTGTCTCTACAAAATAGGACGAGATTTGGTAATTAGGATATGTGTAAGGGAAGATGAAATTCATGATATCTTGCAAGCCTACCATGGTGGTCCTTGTGGAGGATACTTCGCAGACAAGAGGACCGCTTATAAAGTTCTGCAATCTAGTTATTATTGTGATGAATGCCAACGAATGGGTAAGACTACTACATGAGACCAAATGCCACTTCAAGCCCAAGTAGTCATTAAGCCTTTCGAGAAATGGGCATTATATTTTGTAGGGCCCATTAACCCTGCATCTAAAAAGAAAAAGTACATACTTGTATGTACTGACTATGTGACTAAGTGGGTTGAAGAAAAATATTTACCAGCTGCAAGTGAACAATTAGTGGTAGATTTACTTTTTAATGACATCTTTACTAGATTTGGTGAGCCTCGAGAAATTGTGACTGATCAGGGAACTCGATTTACCTATAATCTCGTCAAATCTATTACAGAACAATATCAAATTAAACACAGGAAATATACACCCTACCATCCACAGGAAAATGGACAAGTAGAATCTACCAACGAAGTTATTGATTCCAGTCTTACCAAAATAGTACATCTACACCACAAGGACTAGGCTGACAAATTACTAGAAGCTTTATGGGATTATAGAATCACCTGGAGGAATACAACAAGACATAAACCCTACGAGTTGGTGTATGGGAAGAAGGTACTTCTCCCCATAGAATTCCAGATCAAAACCTTTAGGACTGCAGTACAAGTTGGCATGAGCTTGGATGAAGCCCAGCAATAAAGAATCTTGCATATTAATGAGTTGGATGAAATCAAACAGGAAGAACTTCAAAGAACCACCCTCATTCAAGAGAAGAGAACAAAATGGCATGACTGGTATCTCAAAAAGAAAAATTTTCAACAAGGAGATTGGGCCCTGTTGTATGACAACAGATTCAAGAACTTCAAGGTTAAGTTAACTACTCATTGGATGGGACCCTATGAAATTGACACTGTCTATGACAATGGTTCAATCAGGATAAAAACAATTGATGAACAACAAACACCACTACTTGTGAATGGTCACCAGTTGAGAATTTATAACAAACCCCTATCAAGAGAGGAATTTTTGAATCGTATACCATAGAATTCAGATATGCAGGTAATTAGTAAATAAGAAGACCTTCCTATTGATCCACATTTATTGATTGGTTTATTTTTAAATCTTTTTTACATAGGTGTGGATTGTGTTTTATTAATAAACTGAAGGTAATAATGGATTCTTACCTCCTTTTGTTTTACTTTTGCATTTTATATTTGTAAGTAGATTTCTATAATTTATTTGATCCTTCAAGAACTTGCTAAGCATCAGTTTGTAGGCATCAACAATACTCTGTTCTGGTCCGGTACCAACAATCCTGTGCTGGTCCATTACCAAAAGTCTGTCCTTATACGGTACTATCATGACACATCACCTAATTGACAAGGAATGCTATGCATATTTAAACAAAATCTTATGAAGTATGAAGTCGTGCAACAACCACTTAAGTTGGAACCAAGAAGCCAAATGCAACATCAAATGGAAACTCTTATGAAGCAATAATTTCATTTGGTTCTATTGCTGACTAAAGGGAAGTATCTTTAATTTCTTTTGGTTCTGTTGCTAAAAGGAAGAATTTTTAATGTCTTTTGGTTCTGTTGCTAAAAGGAAGAACTTTTAATTTCTTTTGGTTTTGTTGCTAGCTAAAAGGAAGTATTTTAATTTCTTTTGGTTGACAAAGAAGACATAATCTTTACCTATGATTGTTAAAAGAACCATGCTTAATCTACTTTAAAGTATAGAGGTTGCCCTTATCCAGTATTTCAGCATGATTAAAGGGATACAAATTATATTAGCCTACAAGTAACTATCTCACCCTAACTAGACTTCAATAGTATTATTTGGATTATCTTTTCTAAAGAGTAACATATGAGTATATGAACACTCTCTGTCAAGGGCACACTAGGAAATTTTTTATGGAAGATGATGTATCAGTACCCTAAGGTAACTTTAGGTCATTCTCTTATGGAAAAACTCAGACAAAATTATACATCTGGATCCAATGTGCAATACAAAAGATTATTTTTCCTTCAGGCAAATCTTTAAAGAAATCCAAATAAGAGAATACACCTTCCAACCAAATACCATC
Source organism: Picea engelmannii (assembly GCA_009831015.1). Lineage (NCBI taxonomy): Eukaryota > Viridiplantae > Streptophyta > Pinopsida > Pinales > Pinaceae > Picea > Picea engelmannii. Next base: position 871,224 of record ML786636.1, on the reverse strand, counting down.
CCAGCCTGTAAAAAGGTTTTCAGATGAGCCTCCCCTGTCACCATGCAAAAGCACTCTTTAATAAAATCAAAATAGGTAACTATGGACAAGAAGCCTCTGGTGGAAAAAGGGTTTAAGAGACTAACCCACTGGGATACTGAACAGGTCTACTGGTAGTGGGTACCAGTCTGTGGTATGACTAGGAAAACCCATCAGAGTACTGAACATGCCTGTTGGCAATGGGGCATTCTTCCCGGGGAAGGGATGTCTCTCACTAATTATCACAACTACCCCACCGGAGTACTGAACAGGCTTGTTGGTAGTGGGTTTTGGTTGAGAAATGTCTCATCTATACTTGTCTGATTGAAAAATCCACTTTTTTCATTTAAAATATGAACACTACAAGAAAAGCTCATTGTTAACATTTATGAGATGCAACTCCAGATTACTAAACAAAGATAATTATTACAAGAAAATGTCCATTTGAGAATTACCCTAAGTCAACCTTACCGGTTTGACCTCTAAAGCCTACATTACCTAAGAAGGAAACTTCTTAAGAGTGGAGACCTAACTAGGGAGTCTAATCTACTTATACTGTGAAATTTATCCATAACATCTAATGATAGTAAATCTCTGAAGCAAGTTAGGTTGGATCTGTTCTTCTGGCAAAAATATAAAAACCTCCCTGTTTTCACTACTGAATGCTACCCTTATTAATAAGTCATCAAAAGAAAGGCAATTTCATTTTTTTTTTTTTTAGGCATGTGATCATATGCTAGGTGATAAATGTACTTCTTAAATTTGATTTGGTTTCTTTTCTCTTATCATTTTTTCTCCATTATGATACAAAGAGTTGAATCTTCTTGCATAAGGATATGCAACATCCTTGGCATGGGGAAGGGTCAAAGAGCTCCTTCAAAATGTTTTTTCATACTCACATCTCATCTTTAGAAATCAACATGATCACCCTACAACCCTGCAAAACCAGACAGAAAAGAAGATAAGCACAGAATAAAGAAGTTTCATGAAGTACAGGAAATTCTAGTACTAAGCTTCCAGAAAACTCCAGCCTAAAAAGATGAAATCTGACAATCTATAAGATTCAAATACAAAGGGAGTCACATATGCTATGGGTATTTATCATACAATGGTAAAAGCAAAGGTAACATGGTATTATTTATTTTCATTTTTTTATAAAACTACAATAGGTATGAAAATATATACTAGACCTTATGACCTTAGTGTTAAAACCATGCACCTATCCCTCATACCCATATGCCTAACCTTAATCAATCCTCTCATCACATAAGCGCTAGAAAATGATTGAGGGCAAAATCACATCAAAAGTATATGAAGCATGTCTAGTAGTGATGGGCCACGGACGTGCTTCATCCTTAATCAAATCATGAACTTATCTTGTGTCATGAGCCATGTTTCACCATCAAATTCATCTCTCAGAGGTCCAATCACCTATTCTTCTTTGACACCCAACGTTCTGTCCCCATCATTACGCTAAATGAGCAGAAATGAAATGACTTATCTGGGTGGAAAATCCATCTAGACAAGCGTCATCCTGTCTTAATTCCCCTTTGCAACATCTTCACTTAAACTCACCATTCAAATTAGCAACACCATCACCATATATTTTCCATTACCAACCCTTCTCTGGTTCTGAGCTTGCCTCTCCCTACAATCTCTGGTACCAAACCCTTACCCTCATCAGCTGATTAAATCCTTACGCTACAACCCATTTTTTTTTCTCACAATTTATAAAGATGGTTGTAAGTAGACATGAACCGATCTTCCATATTTATAGAGATACCGAGGAGTTCCAACTGTGTAGAGATAAGTATGTTAGATCAGGATGGATGCCATTTTTGGAGAAATTCACAGGCTGGCATGAGAAGGTATCTCACACATTTATTTAGGGTTACGATGGAGAGATTGTCCATATAGGAAATTTGTAGCTAACAATCAATGAAAAAACTTTAAGGGAGGTCACGGGATTACCTAACAGAGGAGCCAAGTATTTCAAAGGAGTAGGAATCAACAAGGAAATGTGACAATGATTTTTGAAAGAAGACCATCAACACCCTGATTGGAAAAAGGGGATCCCTAGGAACTATATCAAGGAAGAGTATCATCCAATGCTTGCGAGTCTTCAACGATTCCCCACTTATGAGGGTAGGTATGTTGTAACCTTCATATATCATCTTAGACTTCTATTACACTTTGAAGGAGGCCCTGAAATTGATTTCCCATATTTTGTATGGATGAGTTTGAACAAAATGGTAAGAGGCGTCAAATCCCTATCCAAAATTGAGAAGACTAGCATTTACCATCAAGGTCTTATTAAGATGTTAGTTTTACATGAAACCAGGGAGCAAAGGATTAACTGGAAAATCCTCATCACTCAACACCTTCCCACAGAAAACAAACCTGCGGAGGAAGCCCAACATGCTCTAAAGAAAAATAAGGAACCTCAAAAGAAAAAGGGAAAGGAAGATAAGACAACTCCATCATCATCTAGAATAGTGAGCCAAAATGAAAAATCTAGTAAACAAGCAGGGCCCTCTTCCACAGTCAATAAGACTTTTAAAATTCAAGAATAAAAAGGTAAAACCAAATTAGTATAGGAGACTTCAATAGTAGCACTTAAGGAGAAGGGTCATAAGACGAAAATTGTAAGAAAAGGGAAGAATAGATCAGAAAATAAAAGTGAACAGTCTAGAGAACAATCCCCTGTAACCATTGCACAAATAGAAAAGAAGAAAAGGAAGCCTGTGAGCACCCTTGATCCAGTACCTCCTTGTAAAAGACCCACAAGGAGCATGGAAAAGAAAGGAAAAGCAGTTGTCAGTCCTCATACACATGAAGATCCAATCGATCTTACCTCCCCTTCTGAAGACCTATCAATCCAGGATGACATCCCTAGTTTGACCGAGGAACAAGTCACTATTACTTTATGTGGGATGAGGGAGGAAGTGGAGGAAAGAGAATAAATCCATCCAGTAACAAAGGAGTCACCAAGGACCTTAACAAAAGAACAGAAGAAAAAAGATTGGGGAACTGCAAAAACAAAACCAGGAACTCAAACAAGAAGTGAAGGAATACCAACTATTGGACAGGTATATCAAAAAGAAAAATGAGCAATTGAAAGCAACCAACCAACAAATTCAAGATGACCATGAAGAGACTTCTAATAAGATTAAGAAGGTACTAAGAATCTTACAATACATTAGGGTCATAAAAATGGAGCTGAAAGAAGAAGCCTCAGCCATCAACATCATTGATCCACAGAAGTAAAGCATGGAGTCTCAAGTTTTGAAACATTTTGGGTTTGTTTTAGTTGCATGAGGACATGCAATGTTTTTGGCATGGGGGAATGTTGAGCCTCTAAATTAACATCCCCACTACCCTATTATACTCCTCATCTATACCTTTTTGGCTTACCTAAGATTGGATAAATGACAAAGAACATTACCATTAGCCATTGATTGGGTCATAAGGTAAAGTATAATTAATTCATGCATTTTTGTGGTTTATTGAGCTAGGAGACTAAATGTTTCATGTACTAATGTTTCAATTTTCCATGTATAACCTTTGACCTCTAGATGAAGTCCATCCTTTCTGTACCATCTCAGCCATCCAGTACCAAGCACATCTTCCATCAAATCTGGAACCGAATCTCACCTGTCATGATCTGGTACCAATGACCTCAGACTGTCGTGATCCAGTTCCAACCACTTGTGCACTGTTCAGATCCGGTACCATTTACCGAATCTCACCTGTCATGATCCGGATATAGGAAGCATAATATAGCAAGTTTAGCCCCAGATCGTACTAAATATAATTGTTGGATGCTTTAAAAAGGTTATGATAAGCTTGTTTTCCTATTGCCTCATCCTCATACACTTTGTTTCATGAGGATGAAGCTTAAAATATGTAACTGAATATATAAATTTGACAATTGACTGATTTGCTAAAGATTTCACCTCCTTGTGTTTCACGAATGAGACTGTTTAAATAGTCATGGCAAGGATGGTGGAGGTAGTGAAGAGTTAGCATAACACATTATGTGAAGCAACGTTACATATTGTAGAACACATTCTGAATTGAAGTTTTAATAGAAGTATGTTAATCATTTCTATATCTTGACCATTTATAAATGAATGTGAATTGAGTTGTTAGCATAGTTTGATTCTATTTTTTGAAATTTGAGTAAGAGGAATGCGTGGATTGAAATAAATCCTACTGTAGACTCCAGACGCTGACCTGTTGAAGTGGCAAGGGCCCACTGCCCAACAAAGGTCAGCATCCTTATAGATTAGTGTTAGTAGTTGATTTCAATAGTATAGATGTTAGATTAACTGAATCTTAATTCTTTCAGATGATAGCAGTATAGTTTAGTTTAGGCTTCGATTTCTTAGAGATATTTTTGCATATGCTCTGTTTCTTCTTTTATGAAGTTGATTTTGTTTCATGGACATAAATGTTGGCAGCATTAGTGAGACATATTTGACGGTGAACTAGTGAAGTTTACAACAACACATTGTGAACCATAACATACTCTGCATATTGACTATTGAACTACCCATGCTATGTCTTGATGATTGATGCGTGATTTCCCTTTCAGAAGTGTGATTGCATAGTTAGTTTTATGGGTCAGATAACAGAGTTGATATGTCAAAATAACTCCATCTCATACTTGCATGTGCCATAATGGAGTAGATAGCCTCTTTGTGAAAGACAACCAAAGTGTGTTTTGATTTGCTAGTTTTCTTTATTCCCAGCATGCATAATCTAGAATAGTTCTATACTCATGACATTAGAATTACCTTTCTTACTGGTGTCTTGTAACTCTGTTGATTACAAATCCCGGATTGATAATTAATGAGTGCATTATACTAAACATATAAGTAGCACAACACTTACTATGGGGTAATATGTAATGAATAGTCCAATGATTTCTATACCCATGAGTGGTCTTGACGTTGTACTAGGAATCCAATGGTTACAATGATTAGGAACAATGGATTTTAATTTTCAATAACTTATCATGAAATTTTCATTGGAAGGAAAATAAATTGAGTTAAGAGGTATCAAAGGGAAACTTGGTAAGGTGATAAGCTCTAATGGCATGAAAAAATTATTGAAAAAGGGGCATCAAGGTGTTATTGCACAACTATTCTTACTAGATGTTCAAACATCTAAGCCATATATTCCTCTATATCTCTAAGGGATCATTGATAAGCATTCAAAAGTATCTAAATATATTCCCAAAGGTCTTCCACCCACTCGAAAACATGATCATGATATTCACCTAATTCCTGGGAGTGTTCCTCCTAGCATTAGGCCATACAAATACCCTTATGCCCAGAAGAGTGCAATTGAGTGCATGGTTGAAGAAATGTTAGAGGGTGGCATTATTAGACCTAGCCAAAGTTCTTACTCTGCACCGGTGGTAATGGTATTCAAGAAAGATGGATCATGGCGTATGTGTCCAGATTATAGAGAGCTCAACAAGATCACTATTAAAGATAAGTTTCCTATTCCTGTCATTGATGAATTGTTAGATGAGCTACATGGAGCAATCTATTTCATAAAGTTGGATATTCGTTCAGGGTATCATCATATTAGAATGAAGGAAGAATATATCCCAAAAACAACATTTCAAACACATGAAGGCCATTATGAATTTTTGGTCATGCCTTTTGGCCTTACAAATGCACCTTCCACATTCCAAGGGTTGATGAATTCCATTTTCAAGCCCTTCCTTCTAAAATTTGTGTTAGTATTTTTTGATGATATACTAAGGTATAGAAAGTCTTGGGAGGATCATGTGCAACATGTTGAAAAGATTCTACAACTACAAAAGGAGCAACAACTATATGCCAAACCATCCAAATGTTTCTTTGGAGTGAAGGAGGTAGAGTATTTGGGTCATATTGTATCTCATGAAGGTGTCAAGGTACACCATAACACGACTAAGGCCATGATGTACTAGTCGATTTCCAAAACATTGAAGAATCTTAGAGGATTTTTGGGTTTGACAGGTTACTACCGCAAGTTTGGTCGACACTATGGAAGAATAGCAACACCTTTAATGACACTAACTAAGAAGGATGCATTTTCATGGACTCTAGAGGCAACTAAAGATTTTGAACAACTTAAAGAGGTTATGTGGAAATCTCCTATCTTGACCACTCCAAACTTTACAAAAACCTTTATTTTGGAATGTGATGCCTCGGGAAATGGAATTGGTTCTTTCCTAATGCAAGAAGGAAGGCCCCTGGATTTTGAAAGTCGACCACTCAATGCAAAGGACATGATGGAAAACCCATTTATGAGAAGGAAATGATGGCAATACTACATGCATTGAAGAAATGGCATCCGTACCTAATAGGTAGGCACTTCAAGGTCAAAATAGATCATGATAGTCTCAAATACTTCTTCGAACAAACACTATCTTCAGAAGAACAACAAAAATGGGTAACCAAGATATTGGGTTATGATTTTGAAATCATCTATAAAGAAGGGAAGCAAAATGTTGTGGCAGATGCACTCTCAATAAAGGATGAAGATGTTGAGGCCTTTATCTATGCTATCTCGATCATCGAAATCGATTGGATAATAGAAGCAAGGAATGAATGGAAGAATGAAGAAAAAGTGTGGACTCTCAGTCAAAGGTTGCAACAGGATTCTAGTGCATCAGATACATTTGAATGGAAAAATGATTCACTATGGTACATAGATCACTTATATTTATGTAAGAAATCCCAACTCAAACAAAAGGTACTATTGGATTTGCACACCTCTCCAGTAGGAGGGCACTTTAGATTTTTGAAAACCTACCATAGGGTCAAGAAGGATTTTTTTTGGGATGGCCTTAAAACTGATGTTCAAAGGTTTGTGGAAAAATTCTTCATTTTCCAACAAAATAAGGTGGAAAAATATAAGACCCTAGGTATTTTACAACCATTAGCCATCCCAAGTCAGCACTGGGAGGAGGTTTCCATGGATTTCATCACAGAGTTACTGAATTATGAAGGAAAGAGTGTCATCATGGTGATTTTTTATAGACTGACCAAGTACACACACTTTTGGGCACTCTCTCATCCCTTCAAAGCCAAGACAGTTGCCACCGCATTCATGGAGACAGTTCAAAAGATACATGGAAGCCCAAATATTATTGTAAGTAACAAAGATCCCATCTTCACTGGACATTTTTGGACAAAATTATTTTCTTATTTGGGTATTCAATTAGCTCATAGCTCATACTATCATCCTCAATTTGATGGACAAACTGATATAGTGAACAAATGTTTGGAAGGATACCTTCGTTTGTTTGTCTCTGATAAACAAACACAATGGTTCAAATGGTTACCCTTGGAATAATGGTGGTATAACACTTCCTTTCAGACTGCAACAAAAATGACACCATTTATGGAACTCTATGGATACCACCCTCCTTCCATCACTTCTTCTCTAAAATAAAAATCTAAGGTTCAAGCAGTGGAAGATCACATCGAGCATCAACAACAAGTTCTCCAAATATTAAAGGA
>ML786636.1:795052-863629 GCA_009831015.1 Picea engelmannii | reverse complement strand
GTGGAAGATCACATCGAGCATCAACAACAAGTTCTCCAAATATTAAAGGACAACCTGACCATGGCACAAAATGTCATGAAAGAACAAGCAGATCAACATCGTAGTGAAAGATGTTTTGAAGTAGGGGATTGGGTGTTTTTAAGACTACAACCATACAAATAGATTTCCCTCAAGCAAGCCAATAAGGATAATAAATTATCACCAAAGTACTATTTCCCTTATAAGGTGTTGCAAAAGATTGGTACTATGGCATACAAATTGGAGTTTCCTGCATCTTCATGAGTACACCCATTGTTCCATGTTTCATGCTTAAAGAAGGTTATAGGTGACAAGATCCCAGTTCAAACTATATTTCTAGAAATTGACGAGGAAGGAAAAATCATATTGGATCCTTAAGCCATCATTGACATAAGAATTCGCCAGCTGATGAATGGATCCATTTCAGAGTATCTCATTAAATGAAGGAAACTATCGGCTGGAGATTCCACTTGGGAAGACAAGTCTTTTATACAAAAGCATCCAGAGTTACTCAAGCGTTGAGGAAAACACTTGTCTCAAGGGGAGGGGAATTTTAAGCCCTAAATAGGGCTCATTACCCCTTAATTGGGGCATATTACATTAGTAATGTTATTTTATTTATGTTGGATTTATTCCATTAGTTGTAATTATACCTCCTAGTCTCCTATATATACAAAGGAGACATTTTCATTTGGAATCATCTTTTATTTGTACATTTATGTGGGCATAAGGAGGTTTCCCCCTCGAAGAGGCTTATTATTTGAAAATCTGTCTTTTGCAAGGCATTGAGTTCTTATTCTGAGGTTTTTCTATGCTATATTGATATTTGGTTCCTAAAAACAACATTGGGATCATCATGATATAATGCACACTTGGCTTGGGATCATCACTAGATTATTTCATTACCCTTGATTCCCTAATCTAATCCTCACTACTCTTTTCTCAGTCAGTTAATTGAAGACTAGTTGACTAGTTAAACTCAGTTAGGTGGCAGTTCACTCCCGTAGTTGCCTGAGAGACTAGACTAGGTGGCAGTTCACTCCCGTAATTGTTGGTGTGTGTCCAGATCACTCTAGACCACCACTATGGCACATTGGTTCTCCTCCAGTGTGAACTCATTTAGTTATACAAAGTATATCATGTGTAAACTATTCATTATTCATAACAGTTAATGAGAATTCTTCTATTCTTTCTCTCCTTCTTCTTCTTTCTCAATTTATCTCTGCAAACGTGTGTAGTATTTTCTAGCTAGATCTATTATGTACAGGTTAAACACATTTACATGGTATCAGAGCTGACATACTACTAATCAAAAGCTACACCCAAAAACAATTTCAGGTACAAAAGATTGAAGAAAGCGGAAAGATGGATTTCTAAAAGGAATTCATTCTTACACCTTACAACTACTTTGAATGGAAGGATAAAATAGCCATACATATCCGAACCAGAGGGTTGTACTGGTTAACCTTGAATACATATACATAAATGACATTATCCATAGAAAAATCCAAGTATTTAAATCGCATGGATGAGGCACTCAGAACAATTTGTAGTCTTATTTCTCCCGATCTCCTTTTTCACATATCTTCATGTAATACTCCCAATGAAGCCTGTACCACCTTGGAAGGGATATTTGGAAAATAGGATGAGATGAGGGGACACATTTTGGAGGTGGATTTTCTCAAATTGGATCCAAAAATATTAGACAATATCCAAGATTTCTTTACAAAATTCAAGGATTTACTGTCGCAACTCAAAGCTTGTGAGGTTAATAAATTAGAGGAGGAGAAATAAATGGTTCTCACCATTCTCCCCAAGACTGGTCCTGAATTATCTGTATTCATATCCACATTCCATTCTATCATATTCACCACTGGATCCACCTAGAAGATGCCTTCTCTTGAAGACTTTATCGAATCCCTGACACAAGAGCAAACTTATCTCATCAACATGGGAAAAATCAAAGGCCCAAGGGTGCATGCACTCACTGTGCAATATGGTAGCCAAAAATATCATAAATATAAAGATAAAGATAAATGGAAATATCATGCACATCCAAAGAAGGAAGGGTACATAAAACCCTTCACCGATGCTTCCAGATCCAAAGGGGAAAAGGGAATAAAAGGGGAGAAATGATCATACCGTCACAAAGGATTTCATCCATAATCCGCATGCATGCAAAAGAAAATATATCTAATGTCTCAAATACTTTAACAAAACAACCTTGGATATTGCATCCCTAAGGGTTCCAAGAAGAATAAGCTAGAAGATCTGAATTCCAAGAAAGGAAATTCTAGCCATGCCTTGATTGCCATCAAATCCTCTCTTGATGCTTGGATCGTAGATTTAGGAGCATCACATCACATGGCTGCCTCAAAAAAAATATATTTTTCTTTGGATGAATGCAAAGGTCCTCCTATTCTGATGGGGGACAACTCTTCTATTGAAGTCACCAACAAAGGAAGGATTGAACTCATGAACGAAAGCTTTGAGAATGTGCTACACGTTCCCAAACTTTACGTCATCCTTCTCTCTGTGATTAGATTATGGATTATGACACTAGAAATAAATTCATATTCACACCAAATTCTGTGGACATCTACAACATGCAAACCAACTCCAAGGTTTCTACCGGTGAGGTAAATCATCATTCTAGATTGTATACATTTTATGAATTCATTGAACCTGATTTTTCTTTACTGCTTACTCATCCTGATGAAAGTAGTAGGATATGGCATGAAAGGTTTGGACATTTGAATTTCAGATACATGCAACAACTTAGCAAGAAAATATTGGTTGATGGTCTACCAGACATCCATTTCTCCAAGGGAGTATGTGAGGGATGTGGTCTCGAAAAACACCCTCAAGAGAAATTCGACAAAAGGAAAGTCTCAGTGAGCTTCTGTACCTTTAGATCTGATCCATAGTGACCTTATGGGTCCTTTTTCACATCCATCCATAAAAAAACAAGGTTTTTTCTCATATTTGTTGATTAATTCTCACGTTTTACATGGATCTACTTTCTAAGGAAAAAATCTAAGGTCTTTCAACACCTCAAATATTTCAAAGCCTTGGTTGAGACATACCCCAAAAACAAGATCAAAGTCCTCCAAATTGATAATGGGGGAGAGTATGTAAATCATGAGATCCATAATATTTTCCATGAGTTAGGGATTCAATTGCAACACACAATTCCCTATACTCCACAAAAAAACATAGTTGTTGAGTGGAAAAACAGATCTCTAAAGGAGATGCAATCTTGCATGTTGCATGCAAAGTCACTACCACAAAGACTATGGGCCGAAGAACTTAATTGTGAAAAATACATACAAAACATATCTCCCCATAGATATTTCAAGGATAATACCCCCTATGAGGCTTGGAGTAGACTCAAACTAGAAGTGACCCACTTTTGCATTTTCAATTCATGTGCATGGGCCCATATTCCCTCTGAAAAGAGGAAGTCACTTGATCCACAGAACACTGAGTGCATTTTTGTTGAATACCCCAACAGTGTGAAGGGATATAGTCTTATTGATCATTCCTCAGACCAGCTCATCATCGAGCATAGTGTCCAATTCAAGGAAAGTGTCTTGCATGTACCTCAACAATTGCATGCAGACACCTTCATTCTTCCACCTGTCTGATATGATGATCATGCACATGCTGACTCTTCTTCAAATGATATTTCTGATTCATAGGAATCATATGATTCATATTCAAAGTCACTATAATCATATGTATATTTAGAACATCCAGATGTAGTTGCATATCCAGAGCAGAGGCCCAAGTGGGCACAAACTACTCTTTAGGATGCAAGGGATCTCATTGGTGATCCAACCGATACTAGGAGGAATCGATCTGATTTCAAGGAGCCTCTTGTTGCACTCACTGCCCCTGAACCATTTTCCTCCAGGAATATTTTATTGGTTTAGTATTCATATCCATAGTCTTATGGTGAGTCTGCTGGAAATCCCTTTTTGGAATCTGCCATGCAGGAGGAGTACAACTCCCTCCTCGAGAACCAGACTTGGGATTTGGTTCCCCTTCCTTCTGGGAGGAAACTTGTCAGATGAAGATGGGTCTATAGGACCAAGAGTGCAACGGATGGACATATTAGCAGATACAAAGCCATACCTATTTCCAAAGGATTTCAGCAGGTTCATGGTATTGATTATGATGAGACCTTCGCTCCAGTAGCGAAGATGGATTCCATATGATTGGCACTTTCCATTGCGACAACAAAAGGATGGGAAGTCCATCAGATGGATGTGAAGAATGCATTTCTTCAGGATAATCTCTCTGAGGAGATCTACATGGAGAGGCCCCAAGGATTTATGCAGGACTCTTCTTTGGTCTGTCGACTGAAGAAGTCCCTTTATGGCCTCAAGTAGGCTCCGAGGTCATGGTATGCCAAGATGGACTCCTACCTGATGTCACATAAATTTGTATGTTGTAAATCAGACCTAAATGTCTATGACTAATTCACTTCTACTCTTAGTTCTGTATGTTGATGATTTGTTGATCATTGGTTGCTCGACTTCAATGATTGTTTCACTCAAGAGGATTCTACATGATAGGTTTTTGATGATGGACATGGTTCCACTACACTTCTTCCTTAGACTTGAGATCAATCAGGATGCATCATGCATCAAACTGTAACATGCCAAGTATGCACAAGATCTGCTTGAGAGATTTCACATGATAGACAACAAGTCTGCTATGACTCCTTTCCTATTAGGATTCGAACTTGAGGATGGCGGGGAGACTCCACTGGTTTACAACAAACTATATAGACAACTAGTGGGGAGATTTTTGTATCTCACACACTCCAAACTAGACCTCTCTCATGTAGTTGACGCAGTTTCCAGGTTCATACAAGAGCCACATGAGCTACATTGGAAGGATGCAAAGCATATTCTTTGATACGTACATGGAACCATCACCTTTGGGATTCATTTTGAAATAGAATATACATTATATCTCATCAGGTTTATTGATTCTGATTGGGTTGGAGATAACAGTGATCGTAAGTCCAAATTTGGTTACTCACTCAGTCTTTCTTTCAGGCCTATCTATTGGTCGAGAAAGAAGCAAGTTGACATTGATATATATTCAGCCGAGGCAAAGTATAGAGGGGTAGTTAACATAACCATTCAGGAAATGTAGCTACAACATTTTCTCACTGAGTTGGGAATTCAATTTTATTGTTCGACCGTCATTTGATGTGACGACCAGAGCACTCTAAAGTTCTGCATAGATCCAATTCAAAGGTAGCGGTTGGAGCACATCGAGATCCACATGCACTAAATCCAAGACTTAGTACAAGAGGGTATCATCAACCAACAACTATGTCCTTCAACAAAACATATGACATACATCTTCACCAAGACCTTCACTGAGAAAAAGTTCCATTCTCTATGAAGTCATCTTGGAGTGAAGGACACAATTGCCTAGAAACTGTAGTTCTTCTTTTTACATACATTGTACCTTGAGGGGGGGATTTCCCATGAGGTTTTCCCTCTTTCCTCACTTTATTTTAGTGTATCATTTGTATTTGGGTACCTAACATGGCCTCGTTGCTGGGACCCGTTCTTTATTTTCACCATAGTGATGTTCAGGGGGGGTGTTGGAGTTACTTCACACACACCTAGGATTTTTTTTTCCTAAGGTTTTTCCTTGTTTATTAGTCATAATTATTCATTATCCAATATCCTATATTTTAGGGGGGAATATTCCACCTAGAGAATATTCTCTTTCATTTGACACTTCAATTTGACTAGTTGAGTTGAGTTTAGATGCTGCATTGGTTTTGTCACCATGAAACATTGGTATCATGACCAGATAATGCACAATTTCCTTGGGATCATCACCATACTAGCGCATTACCCTTGATTCCTTGATCTACTCCTCACTAGTCTCTGTTCAGTCAGTTAACTGAAGACTAGTTGACTAGTTAAACTCAGCTAGGTGGCAGTTCACTCGTGTAACTGCCTAAGAGACTAGACTAGGTGGCAGTTCACTCTCATAACCACTGGTGTGTATCCAGATCACTCTAGACCACCACTATGGAACATTGATTCTCCTCCAGTGTGAACTCATTGAGTTATACATAGTATATCATGTGTAAATTATTCATTATTCATAACCGTTAAAGGGAATTCTTCTATTCTTTCTCTCCTTCTTCTTCTTTCTCAATTTATCTCTACAAACGTGCGTAGTATTTTCTATATAAATATATTTTGTGTAGGTTCAACACATTTACACTTCTTGATTAGGGTTCACATGCTTTCTTTTTCTTTTGTAACTGATTTTACCTCACTGGTGTTGCATTGTCCCTTTCCACAACCGATTTCTATTTCTTTTACTTTCTCCACTATCCAACTTCTTCTATAGCTTGCGCAACTCATTTTAAACCAAAAATGGGACAATAGTGCTTCTTGTGTAGCTTCAAATTCAAAAACAAAGGGCCCAACAGGCTCTGAACACAAGCCTTCACTCACCCTCGAGTCAAGTACTTGGCTCTTTCACAACTTCTAGAAGTAACTGTTTCTTTCCCTTGTCCTCCTTCTCCACTTTGATTTTATCTTTTGATTGCACTTCCTCTTTCTATGCCTCTTCAAATGAAGGGATAAACTCTGGGACCAACTCTAAGGCTCACTTTCTAACTTCTAGGAAACTCCCAACTTTATCCTTCCACTTCTTGGCAAGGACTGAAGCTTCAGCTACAAATTGTTGTGTCGCATCTGTTGTACATCCTTTCGGCTTGGATGCAACTAGAGAGTTCCATTTAGAGTCTGTTGTAGCATCCACCTAATGCATTTTCATATACACAGTCTGAATGACAGGCCATAACTCATGCAACTCCTTCTTAGCTACGGATTGCACCTCGAATAGAGCGTTCAACTCATTATCCGCTTACTGAATTTGGTCAAACTTATCTTGTTTCTCTAGCAGATCCATAGTGACCGCAAATTACTCATTCAACAAGTGTATTCTCACATGCACATCCTCTAAGGTTTGGTTGCACCTTGCTATAATGCCCATCCATTCAATGACTTCTCAGAATATCTTTGTGCACTCAGTTGTGTGCTTGTGTAGTGTTGCTCGAGCATTGTTTCCTTCCAACACTATTTTCTCCATCTAATCTTGCAACTTCTGAGGTTGTTTCTCTGCTTCTTGTTGACTCTGCTATAATTTCACTTCCAGATTCTCTACACAAATGGCCAACTGTGACCATGCTCCTTGGATTAATTTGATCTAATCCTTAGGATCTCCTGCATCACTAGATTCTAGCAGTTGAGGTGTGACCTGTTATCACATATTCTTGGAGGGGGGTGTTTTCCCTTAGGAGTTGGCCCTTGGATGACCAAATTCCAAAGAAGGGGGGCTTAAAAAGCCACAAATGTGTGTCATCCAAAGTCATGGCGCATTATGCTAAGGCACTCACATATCAGGACAATGGAGAATGCCACTTTGGGAATTTTGAAGTGAGGAAGGTGCGCAATGCCCCGACTCCTTGAGAAGCGAAGTCTGGAAACATTCAGGGATAAAGCCCCAGGTCATAGAAGAGGTCATATCGAAGGGGAGCTAGAGCTTCCTAAGCTCCAGTTCTGAAGTTTGAGAATCAGGAGAGTCGAGAGTGGCTTGCATCAGAGCACCTGAAGCCCTAAGTCGCAAAGTGCTCGAGAGTGGGCCCAAGGTCACATGTAGGTAAAGGTGCAGAGTTCACATGAGCTATGCCAAGGGACGAAATGCCAGTGTTGGAAGAAGAAAGAGGCCACCACGTTTTCTAGGTGCCAAGTCATCTCGGCCTCATTCTGATCCTGATGAAGCATTTAATGAAAGAGGGGGGAGGTGGTTGAAACATCATCTTTCCCCCATGAATGGAAAGTCATAAAAGTGTGACCGAAGAGCATAAAGGGACTAACAAAGTCGAGATTTCGTTTGACAGGCGAAGGCGTGTGCAGAAGAGACTGTATGCACAATATGACTAAGAAGATGCAGTGCCATGGAAGCTCGAGCATGCCTTTGCTGTTCTTTACAAAATGTTTGAGTATATGTAGGGAGTTATATTATTTTTGTAGGGGTCAATGGTTGAGCTAAGCTCATGCATTGTAAAGATTTTATAAATCACTCTGGTTATCTAGTTATGTAATTCGATCTGAGATTTCTTCTTTGATGAAAGTTATCTTCCTGTTTCCATGCTTTATTGCGTCTGATATTGAATGTTCATGATTGAATGATTCACATGGATGTTTATGACTGTGTGGTAATGAATGTTGGATTATAACACAGTTATATCATATTCAGTCTCCTAAACTCCGAATCCAAGAGGATATTGTTTTCTAAGTTTTTCCTCTTTATGCTGCTGGAAGACCTGTTGTCCAGAGCATACCTTTTCTTTTTATCCTCAATTTCTTCCTCCTTCTCACCCTTACTACAACTTACTAACTAATGTCGAATCAAGACCTCATTTGTGTGTGCATGTTGGTCCAAGTTTCTGAGTTAAAACGATATTATCCTGAGTCTGCACCCATTCGACCCCCTTTAAATTATTCATTGTCACATAAAATCTGATGGGTACTGGTCTTACCTCTGCCGCAATCCATAGGTGACTTTTGGTTCTAACACGACCTTCCTTATTTTTGGCCAAGCTTCAACAATCCTCTCTTGGACTCTTTCCATTTTCTTCTCCGCCTGGATCTTGGTGAATTATTCATGTGTATTGCACACTTGAGAAATGAGTGTTTCCTCCCTTGCAAACTCTGTAGTCATTTCATCCTACCAGAGACTCTACTCTAGTTGATTAGTTGAGGCCTTGATCATTCCCACTAGATGCGCTGCTAGCCACTGTAAAATTTCAGTGGAAGAAGGGGTGGCATCCCTAGGTTCTTGGACCTGCAGTGGAATTCCAGTGGTCGTTGAGTGTTCTGAGGGATTCTCTACCTCCTCATCTCTTGTAGAGGATCTTGGAGTAAGCCTCAACCTCAACGTCACCAGCAGGAACGTTAAAACATTCATTTTGGCCAGGTAGAGTTGCAACATCTCTGCACATTGCTAAGGGTTTTGGAGGACTAACTCCATCTGTTCCTACACTCACGTTTCACTTTGTCATGAATTTGTCTCAAGTTACTTCTCGCCCTCTGGTATCTCTTCTTCTTTGTGGACCTCACCTTCCTTGGTTGTGATTCCCATAGAACCCTCAACCTTAGTCGTTGAGGTAGTGTTTTGGGGACTTTGGACTTGTGGCTTCTCTATTGTTTTCATATCCATTGAAGGAAGAGTGTCCTTAATCGGAACAAAGGGTATGATCTATTGGTCCTAGCCTTCAGGGTTCGAGCCAGTCCATTGTAGCCTCTGCTAAGGTATTTATGGGTTTGGACTAGATATTTATGGCCTCTACTTGGGTATTTATGGGGGATCGAGATGCATGGGTTATGGATCACTGGTTTGAGATGGAATGTCAGTCTATAGAGGTGAAAAATGGGGTTGTGGTGGTGATGGAGGTTGTTCAGTGATGATGGTGGATGGAGTGATGTCACGATCAAGTTCATCCTGTATATGTATAATATGGGCTACTCGAGCCACTGAGCGAGTGTAGGGATGGTGGATGAAATGGGTTGGGGGTTCATAACCTCACTTGGGGAGATCCATGTCCTAAGATTCTTAGCCACTGGCTCTATGATGAAGGAAGCGCTAAGGATTTCATTGACATCCTTACATGTCAACATAGCTTTCTCTGGCAGTTGTGGGAACACCGAAAATGTTCTCTTATTGAGCTCCAGTGGTTGCGTCTCCTCCTCCTCATTAGACTCTGTCCGTGTTATATATTCTTTCTTCTGTACCTTTGGGCCTGATCTCAGTCCTACCCCTACTTCCTGACCTTTCTTCTTCAGTAGCTCAGTAGGCAGAACATAATGCATCCCTGACTTGCGTGGGTTGCATTTGACTCTAGGCCATGACATAACCTCCTTTTCAAAGGCATCTTTATCCAAATAGAAAGGTAGCATGTGCAAATGAAAGCCCTCCCTATTGGAATACCTCATCCACACAAATGTATGGTGTCAGTTCATGTTGAATGCTATGTTCTGTGTATTGCAGTTGAGAAGCTCCTGCGGAATGCACAACCTTTGTGTTGCGTCAATTAATCTGTTGTACCAATTGGAGAACATCATGTTGTTGAAGGCGATGTTCTTCGAGTCTTCCCTTGAATGCCAGAACTCAAACATTTTTTCCAAGCACCCCTTATCTACTAGTGTCAATGGTCTTTCGACAGGTGGAATCCACTTGAGCATTGCGAACGCAGGAAACAAGTATTTGTAGGTGAAAGTACCACCTTTCTCCTGGGATTCCTCACAGGTCATGAGAAGTTCCTCCAATAGGTAGCTGCACTAGTTGAAGAAAACACCATTGGCGCAAAAACCTGCCACTGATAAATCATCTAGTGTGAATTCTCCCTTGTAGTAGGACCTCATTAATTTGCTAGCAATTATGTAGCAACCGGTCCTGACCGTCTTGAGTAGTATGAGGATGATCTTGGTTGTGTGCCCCCGCCTCTGTATATGGAACCTCTTGTATAGACTGGGCTCCCCCTTCTTCTTGATGTGCTTGCTAGGACCCTGGAAACCTTTGGACATGTCCTCATCCTTGAGGGACATTAGAGTAAGTTGGTGGATGTCCTCTGCATGGATTGGATATCTACTATCAAACCACAGACTTCTATCATGCACCTTGCTAATAAAAAACTTGGTACACCTCGAAACTTCCCTAGTGGTGCCAAAAAATGGTAAGTCTTTGAGGTTCATGATGGTAGAGTTGAACAAATTGATAAAGTCAGGGTTTTGATCAAATTACATGCCTCCCAAATTGTCTCGAGAGACACTCCAAAAAACATGTATTCTCATCTGGCGTAACAAGACTGGGTCTATTAGGTCGAGGTCGAGGAGCTTGACTTGCTCAACCTTCCCCTTGATATTGTCCATGATCTCAACCCGAGGGTCATAGGGATCATCTAGTACTACATCCTTTGAAATGAAACTTCAACTCCCTGTAGCTCTTGGCATGGTCAGTTTGTACTATCAACAAATTGGACAGGCAAAACAAGGATTGGGGATCACGACTAAGGGTCAAGGGATTACATAGGCTTGCTCACTCTTAGAATTTGTAAATCTCTATGTTCATTCTAGGAAACAATGCGTCCTACATCGAGTTCTTAGACCCTTATACCCGGGTTGAGATGGAAATTTTTGTAATAACTGTTATTCATCATTACCCTAAAGACACAACTTGGATCTTATTTTTCCAACGAGACTGGTTAACAAGGTAAATCTCTCAGGTGATCTCGACATTTATTGGGCAAGTTGGTCAGGGACATGGTTGATTTTAGACCTTACCGTTTAATAGATGAGAATCTTGGCAAGAATACCGATGGCATATTCATGTATCACAACTTTATGGCTTAAGCGAATTCAGATGGGGTACTATAGTAGTAATAAAGGTTGTGAATGTACTAGGTTCATGTGTCACATGGACTCATATTGCGCCTGGATTCGCTCTCCCTCCGACCACAAAGGGGTCCCCGTCATAGTAATGAATGTCATTAATAGGTTATTTACGCTTTTGATCCTATGCTGTTGAGTAAGCAGTTCTGCATCAAAACAATAGTTAAACAAAAAAATGAACTACATGTCATGGCACAACGATGCACTCTTCAAATTTATTAACTGAATTCACAACAATTTGCAAGAAAATTCAAATCTAACTACTATACATGATCCTTTGGACTAGAGAAACAATCCTTTATCTCAGTTTTGAGATAGATAGAGTTTTAGGTGAGCATCATTCACCCATCTTGGTTTCAACATACCATCTAGTTGTGCAAGTCTGACTACTCTAGACATTTGGATATCCACAACTATAAATGGTCCCAACCAATGCATGCACAACTTGCCTAGATGTTTCTAGTATTGACTGTCATAAAGTAGTACCTTATCTCCTTGCACAAATAATTTGGTATTAATGTGTCTATTGTAAATGTGTTGAACCTGCACATAATAGATCTAGCTAGAAAATACCACACACATTTGCAAAGAGAAACTGAGAAAGAAGAAGCAAGAGAGAAAGAATGGAAGAATTCTCATTAACTATATTCCACACATAAAGAGTGAATAATTTACAATAGATATAGGATACATGAGTTACTAATGAGCCATAGTGGTGGTCTAGATTGATCTTGACACACACCAACAGTTACAAGAGTAAACTGCCACCTAGTTTAGTCTCTCAGACAGTTACGGGAGTGAACTGCCACCTAGATGAGTTAACTAGTCAACTAGCCTTCATTTAACTAACTGAACAAAGAGTAGCGAGATGGTGATGATCCCAATGTTGCATGGTGATAAAACCAATGCAACATCTAAACTCAACTCAACTAGTCAAACTGAAGTGCCAACTGAAAGAGAATATTCTCCAGGTGGAATATTCTCCCCTAAAATATAGGAGACTGGATAATGATTAATTATGAATAATAAACAAGGAATAACCTTAGGAAAAATAAATCCTATGTGTGTTTGAAGTAACTCCAACACCCCCCCTAAACATCACTATGGTGAAAATAAAGAATGGGTCACGGCTACGAGGTCATGTTAGGTACCCAAATACAAAATATACACTAAACTAAATGAGGAAAGAGGGAAAAGCTCATGGGAACAAACCCCCACCCCCCAAAAAAATTACAATGCATAAAATAAAAAATGATAAGGAACAAAAGGCAGTTGCTAAGCAACCATGTCCTTCACTCCAAGAAGACCTCGCAACTGTGCAAGTTTGTTCTCTTTGAAGATTTTGTTGAAGATGTAGATGTCTACATAGATCTGATGAAGTATATGTATCATTGATATTTCCACACATATCCACTTTATCTTATTGTAATGAATAATATCCAAATAATATTTGGATGAAATTTTGAAAACCGTATGGCTGTTTCCAGAAAAACGCTGAAATTTTGTTGATTTTAAAATGATCATAACTTCACTTTCTGGACTCCGTTTCGGACTATTGTTTTTTTTTAAATTGGATATTTTCCCGAGAGGAATTTAAATATCGAATTTTTTTTTGCAAATTGTGCTCAGAAAATATCATAATGGAGTCTTATGTGCACGACTCCCTTTTTGTCTCCTGAGATGCATGCATGGTGCATGCAAAAGTGTCTGTATGTGACTCCTGAGATGCATGCCATATATATTCCACCTGAATTTTAGAAAACAAATCTGAAATGGATTAGACATCATCTTCAATTAATGGAATACAAATTTCTGCAAATACTTTTGTAGAAGACTCTTCATAATAAGAGGCTTGATCTTCTGATGGCTTCTCTTCTGGCTCTATCTGTTCGACCTCCTACATGAAATATTCACAATATTATTTATTCCTAAATAGAACCTCCAATATGGTCCATAATTCATTTGGAGTTGATCCTTGTGATTCTTCATATACTTGATGGAAAAGTTCAGGAGAAACAGACATGCCGATACTTCCTATGGCCATATCTTGTCTATTGAGAAAATCATTTTTCTCATCGACAAAATCAGGCTCTACTTCCATTTCCATAGTATTTTGGTATAGTCCTCTGCATCTAAGATGAAGCATAATTTTTGGGTTCCATTCCAAATAGTTATGAGGCGTGAGAATTATTTATGGCGAATAATCCATCTTTTTGTTGTCTTCAATATTTTGTGCCTGCAAAAAATGATTTGGTGTATCTTTTGCTTAGAAGTCCATTGGCTCTGATACCATGTAAATGTGTTGAACCTACACAGAATAGATCTAGCTAGCAAATACCACACACATTTGCAGAGAGAAATTGAGAAAGAAGAAGCAAGAGAGAAAGAATGGAAGAATTCTCATTAACCGTATTCCACACATAAAGAGTGAATAATTTACAATAGATATAGGATACATGAGTTACTAATGATCCATAGTGGTGGTCTAGATTGATCTGGACACACACTAGCAGTTACAAGAGT
Source organism: Picea engelmannii (assembly GCA_009831015.1). NCBI lineage: Eukaryota > Viridiplantae > Streptophyta > Pinopsida > Pinales > Pinaceae > Picea > Picea engelmannii. Next base: position 849,584 of record ML786636.1, on the reverse strand, counting down.
AAATTGCCACCTAGTTTAGTCTCTCAGGTGGTTATGGGAGTGAACTGCCACCTAGCTGAGTTAACTAGTCAACTAGTCTTCGGTTAACTAACTGAACACAGAGTAGTGAGTTGGTGATGATCTCAATGTTGTATGGTGACAAAACCAATGCAACATCTAAACTCAACTCAACTAGTCAAACTGAAGTGTCAACTTTAAGAGAGTATTCTCTAGGTGGAATATTCTCCCCTAAAATATAGGAGACTGGATAATGACTAATTATGACTAATAAACAAGGAATAACCTTAGGAAAAATAAATCCTAGGTGTGTGTGAAGTAAATCCAACATCTGTCATGCCAAGGCTTCTTCCTTTCTTTCTCAATCGACTGATGAAATTCTTCTAAAAATTGGGTCTCTTAAAGTTCTTGTAAGTCCATGAGCCTCTGCACAACTGATTCATCCTCTAACATGTGTGTAATATGTGCAATATGCAAACTCAGAGTAATTAATTCTATAGGTACCACAACCTCTTTCCCATAAAATAGCTGAAATGGAGAGTACTTGTGGAGTTTCTTTGTGGTTGTCTTGTAATTCCATAACATTGTTGGAACTCTATCATCCCATTTTTCTTTGTTTGTGCAACAGACCTTCGTTAATCCTCTCTCCAGAATCTTGTTAAATGCTTCCACTATTCCATTGGCTTTCAGATGGTAGGGACTACTTTTTTGATGTTGGATCAGGAAATTTGTTGTAAGCTTTGCTATTGTACTACTGATAAAATGAGCTCCCTGATCACTGGTCGGAATCCTAGGACATCCAAACCAAGTGATAATATTTTCAAAAATTAACCTAGTAGTAATATCAGTCGAATAATCCTAGACAACAATTGCCTCAGCTCAACATGTAAGGTAATCAGTTGTGGTAATAATATACCTAGACTTTGAATGATTAGTTGTGGGGTTGATCGACCCAATGAAGTCAACCGCCCACTTCTCAAATGCTTGTAAAGCTCAGACTAGCTGAAGAGTTAATTCATCTCGTCGTGATGTATTACCCACTCTTTCACAAACATCGCATGATCTATCATATTCCTTTTCATCCTTGAAGAGAATGGCCCACCATAGTCCATCTTGGAGGACTTTCTATGTAGTGGTCTCTCCTCCAACATGACCTCCCACAACTCCATTGTGGCACTCCCACAATATGTCTTGTCTTTCATGACCTAAGGCACATCTCCTGAGGATACTCTCTAGTACCAATTTATACAATTGACCTGCAATCAATTGATAGTTCACTGCTCTAAACACCATATGGAATTTTTGGGTCGTGGAATACGTTTCTAGGTAGGCCCCTATACTTAAGAAGACTTCTATGTATTCCAGGTATTCTGGTATGACCTCAACCCAGAATAGGTTTGCATATGGGAGATGATCATCGACTACTCCGTCACTTTCCCCTGATTCTAATCTAGACAGGTGATCAGGTCCTACATTACATCTTCAAGGCTTGATGATCACTTCAAAAGAAAATTACTGAAACAGTAGAAACCATCGACAAATTCTCCCTTCCAACACAGGTTTGTTAACTAGATATTTTAATGTAGAATGATCAGTAAAGAACTTAAAATGAGAACCTAACAAATAATGACTAAAATTATACAAAGCGTAAATCATAGCTAAACCCTCCCTTTCTTTCGTTGTATAGTTGCACTCAGCTTGTGACAACGTCCTGCTAGAAGAATAGATAGGATGCTCCATGGCTCCATCTTCTGGTTGTGCTAAGATGGCTCCCAAGGCAATACCTGATGCATATACGTGCACATGATTTTTTTTTTCCCAATTTGGAAATATCAGAATAGGTGTTGTCATGAGCTTTTCCTTCAGGATATCGAATGCTTTATCACACTCTGGGGTCCATTGGAACACTTTAGACTTATTTAGTAGATTTTCCATAGGTGCTGTGATATTTTTATATTTTCTGATAAACCTGCGATAGTACCTTGTGTGCCCCAACATGGAGCGAAACTGCCTAGCACTCATAGGTGTCGGCATGTTCAAAATAACTGCAACTTTGGCTGGGTCTACCAGTACTCCCTCTAGACATACTACATGGCCCAAAAAATTTCCATGTGGCACATAGAAGATACACTTTCTGAGGTTCAACAATATCTGCAATTCTCTACATCTGTCAAACATTAGACCTAGTAGCGCTACATGTTCTTTGAGCAGACTGTATACCGTCCAATCATCCATATAAAATTCTATAAACTTGTGGATAAATTCTTAGAAAGATGCTATCACAATCATAGAAAACACCGCATGGGCATTTTTTTATGCCAAATGGAATCACATTGTATGCAAATGACCCTCATTCTGTTATGAATATGGTGTTATTTTTGTCCTCTTCAATAATCCTTACTTGGTGATACCCCAAAAATCCATTTGTGAAAGACTACAATTCTTTCCCCATGACCTGTTCTAGCACCTCATCAGTAAAAGGTGTTGGGAAAGTGTCATGCACACAAGAAGAGTTAAGGATTCCGTAGTCCACACAGACCCTAATGTTCTCTATGCCTTTCTTGATCTGAATGACTATTGGGCTAACCCATTCTACCTCTTCTACTGCAAAAATAAGTCCAAATTTCTGTTGACGAGACCTAAATCCCTTGCCTCAATAGTAGGAACCAAACCCACCACCGAGGCCCAATTAGTGTCTGCAGCGTTTAAAATGGAATGGTTCTCTAGATCTTGCGATCCGACCAATTTATTGATGGGATTTGTGTTTCTTTGTGAAGGATCTTCCTTCAGTTATGACTATTTTCTTATGTAATGTCTCTTGGGTGGGGATGATGTGAGAGATGCAAGCCAGCGTAAACCAACTTGACAATTAACAGGATTAAGTTTTAACTACTGGGGAAGAGGTTAAGTTTGGGATAACCCACTGCTCAACATGCATACAATTACTCTATACCACAGCCCTAGTACTAATACATTAACTGTGTGAGCATCTAATTAATGTCTAAGAAACTAACTATTAGAAAGAAAAAAACATATGTAACAAGATAATGGAAGGAAAAATAATTCATCTACCATAACCATTCATTACATAACAACACAACGATTTATCTTCATCATTAAAGCAAAGAACATAAAGACATTGCACGAGATAACTTGACAACATAATTAATTGCTCTTACTCATTACTGCATCATTCATGAAACATGATAGGAAGTAGTTCTTCTCCAGGTCCAATCACATACATCTAATGAAAATAGTTTTTCTTTGGTCTAGAAGAACTTATCAATTCGTACCAGTCTAAAAATAATTCTTAATAGCCCAAAAGAAAGAGTTCTTACAACAACCATTGACCCTCTTCTAATTGGCCGATGTCTTTATTTATAATATAGAGTTTTAACTGAAACAAATGGATAATTGTAGTTTAAACAAAACAGAAATCACCACATGGCATTATATTCTAACATCTTCTTTAACAGTCGTCTAGATATGCTTATTGGAAAGGATGACTTCTCTTGTATTCAGTCCAGCTGACAAATGTTTTTTCACAAGTTTGTGCCCATGGAAATCTATGTTGTTCCATTGGGGCCACGTATATTACCTTGATTTATACTGCATGCACCCTATACTTTACTAAACTGAAGTTCAACTATTGTAGCATGGTTCGGGCTCTGATCGGATGCTCGACGAATTGTCGTACTTTCCCTAGCTTCACATTGGCTATTTCCGCGAACTCTTTGGTCCATAACACATCTTGTTCGACATGCAACTTGACCACATTTCTCAAGTAAATGAAATTATAGGGGGTGCCAAACTAGAGGAGACCTACTTCCTTCATCACTCTATCAATTCTGCTTCAGAGTCTCTTTCGGTTTTATCGGTGAGATCATGGAGCAAGATTTGTTCAGAGATTAGGGAGTCATTACTGCAAGAATATTTGAGATAGTTTAATGATCAAGCGATATGACATAAGGTAGTAACAAACATAATGGATCAATGCATACCTGTGAAGCTCGTTATTCTCGACCGTTCAATACTTATGTGATCCTGGTTTCTCTTTTGAATTACCTGTGATGTATTTCATCCATGACGCCATTCCTATTTAGTGTAAACGAGTCATGTCATCGTGCCATAGCGTGGTAAATTGAGTACGACAGATATGTGCATCAGAACTATCATAGTGGTTGCTCGACCTTTGGGACTGGGAAAAGACGCTAGATTTGAGCGTGTCCGTGTATGCTCCTATATGGTCAAGTACCATAGTAAGGAAGTCGTTAAATTATCCTAGAACCCATATCACCAAGTGTGTCAACTATCAATCGTCAATAATGGAAGCCGATGAGTTTAAATAAAACGGAACGATCGTACTGCACATTCTCTAGGACTCCATTGGGTGGCGCTTCAAGCATTTTGGATTACATTTGATGAGCATCTGTGATGAACTAACTCTTCAAGGCATATTTTCAAGCAACGTGAGCATTCTTTTGGCATGCTCTGGGTTGCTTCTTTGTTTGGCTATAAATCCTAGGAATTCTGTGAGGAATTCCATGCATAACTCGAGTTTGTGCCTCTGTGACATTGATCTGGTGTGTTTATTTAGGAGAGGCTCGATGTAGTGGTCCTTATCAGTTGTAGTCATCCAAGATACCATGTCATTTCATTATGGAATCCTCCCCTAACAAGGGATGGGGTTTGCGAGGTAGTAGGAATTCCAGGTCCGAGCACCAATGCACTTGGGACTCCTTCTTATTGGCTCCCAGTGTCTTTGAGGCTTCGATAGGAGGTACATGAATTTTCTCAGGGAAGGTGTTGGTGCCTCTAATGGAAGTTGGGGTGGAGGGAAGTATGCATGAATGAGGTATGCTGGGGGAAATTCCCCCAGAGGAGCGGACACCAGAGAGAAGAGGGAGTCCCATGAAAGACACGGGAAAAAGGGAGTGAGATTGTCACCGAGCTGAGCTGAGCGTATACCCAACCACTGAGGAGTCTACGATGCTTACTAACTGGTCAGGGCTTATGGAGACTTACAGTAAAGGAAGAGGGGGATGAAAGGGGAGGGTAAAAGGACCGGTTTCTTCTGTTAAGAGTCCCATCCAACAATTAGAGAAATCCCAACTCACGATAGTTGAACTCTATCAAGAAAACAGGGAGTTGCGGATCTAGTTGGCGACAAAGAACCAGGGGGTATCAGCATCACAAGGTCACGAAGGAAGCATGGTTTGGCTCTAAAGACAACTTTGAGAAGCTTAAGACATAATTATGCAGTTGTGTGAGGTGCAGAGGATGGAAACGAACAAGGAAAAGGAAACATCACATGGTGTGAGAAGTAGTCCGACAGAGAGTGCGTGCGCAGGAAATGAATAATGGGTGACCCCTTTGTAATATCCCTAAGGCTGAACCCAATTGTAAGTGTAAATACAAATGTACTTAAGATGGTGAGTTGTTTTGATATCATTTTTTTATGCACATTTCATGGCATAGTGCATGCATGTATTGCGCAGTAAAATGAGGAAGTGTGCACATTCCAGGATACCGCGCACAACATCTTTAGTGCACGTGATGTTGAGGCTAGGAAGCCTTTGTGTATATGATATGTTTTATAGGCTAGTGAGCCAGTTATTATAAGCTAGGATGCTTATGTTTTGATTAGGCTAGAGAGCCTAGATGTTAAAGGCCAGTGCGCCTGTTTTTGTACAGGTCTCATATTTAATATAAAATAAATCACTGCGCGTAGACCGACCACGATAAAAGAGATGGGGGACTAAACTCCACTATTTAGGGAAAGGGAGGGGATAAGTTAAGGAAAGGGGATAATCTAGGGAGCTTGAGCCAAAAAGGAATATTATATTAATATTTATTAAATCATAAAGTATGGATAATTATTTTATCCTAAGTTCTAAAGTTGGGGACAAGTGGACCAAAGTAGCTCCCAACATGACAAGTGTCAAGTTGGGGACATGCATACATAGTGTTGGGACTTAGTTCATTTTCAAACCCCCCCATAATTCGGACGAGCATATTTTACATCATTCCTTCCATCATTTATCCATGATTCCATGACCATTTTTCACTCACACAGTCAGTTATCCTCATACATTCATTTCACTATATCTAAACTTGTATCCATGGCCACAGAGGTTGGTGTAGCTGGTTAGCTTGGAAGATGGAATGAATAAGTGGGTTTTCAGGCCCATGGGATACTGAAGAAGCGAGTTGTCAGGCCTGTGGGATATTGAAGAGGCAGGTTGTCAGGCCCATGAGCAATTTCTCTCTGGGTGAGAGATTTTCTTGGGAATTGATTTCTCGAAGGTGCTAAACTACAGTTGCAGGGCTCTGAGACTTCCTGTCTAGCCTGTTGTTGAAGCCTTAGAAGGGAAGTGGGGAAACCGAGGGAATTTTGAGCAGAGAAGGGGCACACTTCCTTGGGTGGGACAAGTATGTGGGGAATGAGAGATTGTAGGCTGTTAGTTTGAGTAGGCACCTGTGATGGAGTCTTTTCTGTTTTCCATGAGCCATTATCCTGGTTAGGAACCCTTTACCCGAGTGAAGTTTAGTACCAACTCGGTGGTGACTCACTATTGAGAGTGATGAACAATGTGGTCTAAGGCTGGGAGGTTCGTGGAAGGTCTGCATGCAATTGGTGACATTCTTACCAAGATAAGTGCCAATTGTGTGATAAATTTACATGCTGCATTGTTATTTACGTGTTTATTTTTATGGGTATTTCCTGTATATGTTGCATGTATGCGTTTGTTGTTATTTCAGTATGGATTTGTGCGCATATGGATGCATTGTGTGTTTACGTTTTATATATAAGGCTTATGCAAGTGTTGTGTGTGTATGTTTTAAATGCATGTAGTTAGAAATTGTTTATGTGGCATAGCTCAGAATAGAAGCTGGGTATGTTACAGTATGTTATGCAGAGAGAACGTAAGAGTTCTCTGGCGTAGCGTGGCCCAACCATGGGTGGTTGGGGACATTACAATATGGTATCATAGCTTTAGTTTTCAACACTAAGCCTGGATGGGCCGAGAAAGTTGAGTTGAAGAAAAATGTCACAGAGGATTTATTTCGAAGTGGCCAAATTTCAGTTGTAGAACGTCCATGGTAAAAAGTAATAGCAACTGGGTGGAAATGGGGAAAATCCCCAATTTCTATGGTTGAATTCATGATAAAATGGAGAAATTCATCCAAGTGATGAGATATTACTGATTTAATATTTGTTCTAGCAAATTTAGACTTGGAATTGGTCGAATTTGAAGTTACAGTGAATCCATGACAGTTGGAGCGAGTTTTATAATTAAAATTCCCAATTTGTGAATTGAGTTTGGGAAACATTCATTCCAGAAATGTCAACCCACAATGATCTGTTGTTACAGAGGGCGAGCTGGTGTTATCGGGGTGAAATTGAATGAATTTCATAGTTGTTGAATGTCTATGGTGAATTGGGAAAAGCCCCAATTTCTACAGCAGAATTCACAAGGAATTGATGCACATAAAGGTGAATGTGCGCAGTTGGGCGCACCAAAAATTCATGTGGCACAGTGAAAATCTTGGGATAGGTAAAATTTGGCATTGCACAAAAAGGTATCGACGTGCCGATGCATGAGTTAAATTTTGGCACTGCGCGAAAAATGTTGGCGTGCAGGTGCGCGTGGTAAATTGTGGCGCCGCGTGGAAGAATATTGTGTGTGGATGTGTGCACTAAATCTAACATTGTGTGGTGCACACACACATAGTAATGGTGCACGTAGTGTGTGCAGTATTTCAAATCAAAAAGGATTTTGGTTGGTGCACACACAATATGAGTATAAGTTGTCTCACGATAGTGTAATCAATGGTGCGCGCATATTATTCTGCGCGGTGGGGGCATATTGAACTTTGGCATGGTGCAATGCATAGAGATAAATGCACGTGGAAAATCAGTGCATGATACAAAGAACTGCGTGAAACGAGTATTAGTGCAAGAACCAAAACGATGCGCGGTAGATATTGGCGCGAGACACAAAAGTGCAGGCAAGTTATTGTCGCGGCAAATAAGTGATACACAATGGTTTTAGAGTGCACGAAGCACTATTTACCTTGTAATGTTGTAACACATGGTAAATACGAGTGCACATATTGAAATTTGTGCACATGAAGTTGTTTGAAGGGTGTAGAATAACAGAAAACCAACGAATTTCTGTGACATTTTATATCATTTGAATGTCACCTTTTTGCAGCGCGTTTTTGAGGTCCTTAAGAGAATTTTTAGCAACTCAAAAACCATGATAACAGAGTGTACCAAGGCACACTCTGTATCTGCAGCTCAAATAAAATATCTTAGATAGATCTTTCTAATGGTGTAAACTGTTCGTTAAATGAATCTTTTATGAGAAAGATACAACATAAATAGTGAAGGGTAAATTATAAGACCCAACTAGCTCCATGGAGCCATATATTTCTGCTCAAGACTTAGAATTGAGCATGTGAGTAGGCATTGAAAAGGTCTTGGATAGTGGAATATAATTATCCACCCAGAAAATTGATCAAGGCATTCAAATTTCTAGGAAATCAGAAGAAAGGATTCTGATATATATTATTGAACCAGAATGGTTCATATTTTCATGAAATTGTTGAAACAATTAGCCTGACAAAGTTTTGTTGGCTGCACATTTTCCAGAGTTAACAAAAACTAGATCAATATCATCTTAGATTCCAGAGTAATGAAAGAGGCACAAGGGAATTACAGCCATGAAGATGAAGTCAGAGGGATGGATGTCCATTTGAGCATTGAAATAACAAACTCCAATGGACATGGAGAAGAAAGGAATTAAAACATGAATATGGCAGAGACCATTAAAAATTTGCAGAAGGATGTACAAAGACATAAGGATGATAATGAAAGGCCTATGAGATCTAAGGAGCAACAGTATGACTTCAACATGAAGTTATTACAAAGCTTGAACATAATAGAAAATAAATTGGATAAGGAGAGTGGTTCAAGTAAATCGAGAAGTCACAAGTCTCATGATGAGAAACGAAAATCAAGAAGTGTTAGAAGACATCACCATCACTCCCCAAGTCATTCCAATAAGAGGAATCACAGTAGCTCAAGTCCATCCCCTATCAGGAAGCATAATATTTATGGGGTGGATGAACTACGAGGAGAAATGAACAAAATCAAACCTCCTACTTTTGATGGTAAGCACAAGAAGGATGAAGATGCAAAGACATCGATGTTGGGCATGAGAAAGTAATTTCACTTGCATAATTATTCTTCTCATGCAGAGGGTATAATTTCCATCTATCAACTCAAGGGAAAGGCATCCATGTGGTGGGATCATCTTGTGCATGTGCAACACATTAAAGAGAAAAGTGTTACTTGGAGGGAATTCAAGAGGTATTTTGAGAAGAAATAATTGACTAAGAGATACTATGACAAGAAAATGAAAGAGTTCTTTGAAATCAAGCTTGGGAGTATGACCATTGATGAATATGAGAGAATTTTTTTAGAACTACTAATGTATGTCTCTTTCATCAAGGATGAGATAGTAAATATTCAAAGGTATTTGAGTGGATTTCAATCATTTATCAGTGACAAAATATAGTATGATGATCCCAAGACATTGGAGGAGACAATAAGGCGAGCTAAATTCCTATATGATCAACACAAATCAAGGCCAACATTCCAAAAATCTTGGGAATACAAAACAAAATTCGCAGTGGATCAGAGGAAGAAGGGATATAAGCCACCATTCTTTAGAAACAATCCTTAGGGACATCAAAATCCTAAAGAACCCAGAATGATTGACACAGGGATTCAAAGTCCAAGGCAACACCTATTCAATGTTGGGGTTGTAAAGGGGATCACATGTTCAGATATTGTCTTCACAGATGTGAAAAAGGGAGGATTGTTCACAATGTACGACAAGATGAAATAATGAGGACATGGAGAGAAAGGTACCCAAGATCTATATAGCCCTGGACAACAAGCAAGCAGAGTATCAATCACATATGATTGAAGTGGAAGGTATGATCAACAACCAAACCATTTCTATTTTAATTGATTCAGGATCTAGTCATAGTTATATAGATCCTAAGATGGTGGAAAGTTTACATTTTCCAAGAAGCAAGTTGCATGGGAAATCTTGGTTGGTGAGGCTGACTACAGGAACCAAAAGAAACGTTAATGATATGGTTAAGCCATGTCTTATGGACATGAATGGAATGAACACCCGGGCAGATTTGAACATCTTGGCTTTAGGTTCCTATGACTATCTAATTGGGATGGATTGGTTGGACCAACATCATGCTCTCCTAGACTGTCATAACAAAGCATTTACTTTCTTGGATGAGGAAGTTAAACTAAGGAAAGTGTAGGGAATTCCCAAGGCAGTAACCATCAGAGAGATTTCAGCATTGTAGCTGAAGAAATATTATAGAAAAGGGTGTCAAATATTTGCAACTCATATGGAGGAGACACCTAAAGATAAGGTGCCAAATTTGGAAGATTATGTAGTCCTGGAATATTTTGAAGATGTGTTCAACGAAGTACCAGTACTACCCCCAAGGAGGGACATTGATTTCTCTATAAATCTAATGCCTGGAGCAGCTCCAGTGTCAAAGACTCCTTACAAAATGAGTACACCAGAGTTGAAGGAGTTGCAAATGCAACTTGAAGAACTTCTGAAGAAGGGGTATATACACCCAAGTGTGTCGCCTTGGGGTGCCCCAATCTTGTTTGTGAAGAAGAAATATGGAACATTAAGATTGTGCATTGATTTCAAACAATTGAATAAAGTGATTGTGAAGAACAAGTATCCATTGCCAAGGATTGATGATCTCTTTGATCAATTGAAGGATGAAAAGATCTTTTCAAGGATATATCTCAGTTCAAGATACTATCAGGTAAGGATTAAAGAAGAAGATATCAACAAGACCACTTTCAGGACAAGGTATCGTCATTATGAGTTCACAGTGGTGCCATTGGGGTTGTCAAATGCACCAACTATCTTCATGTGCTTAATGAATGGTGTTTTCCGAGAATATTTAGACAAGTTTGTCATTGTCTTTTTGCATGAAATTATTGTATATTCTAAGTTAGAGGAAGAGAATGAACATCATTTAAGGATGGTTTTGCAAGTATTAAGGGAGAATCAATTGTATGACAAATTGAGCAAGTGCTCATTTTATCAGAAGCAAATTCACTATTTGGGTCATATCATTTCAAAGGATGGGATAGTAGTGGATCCCAAGAAGATAGAAGCCATTAGAGAATGGGCAGTGCCAAAGAATGTGACATAGGTGAGATCATTCATGGGCCTTGTAGGATACTATAGGAGATTTATAGAAGGATTTTCAAAGATTGCACACCCAATCACTTCCTTGTAAAGAAAGGGTGTGAAGTTTCAGTGGACATTGGATTGTGAGAAGAGTTTCCAATAGTTAAAATAATTATTAACAAGTGCTCCAATACTAAGGATTGTAGACCCAAATGAAGAATTCATTGTATGCACAGATGCATGTAAAGAAGGAACTAGTGGAGTCCTCAGTCAAAATGGGTTTGTCATATGTTATGAATCAAGAAAGTTGAAGGAGCATGAAAGAAACTATACCACTCATGATTTGGAGTTGGTAGCCATAGTACATGACTTGAGGAAATGGAGACACTACCTCATGGGGAAAAGGTTTGATATGAGGACAGACCACAATGGTCTAAAATATTTGTTTGATCAGCCAGCTTTAAATTCTAGGCAAAGCAGATGGTTATAATTTCTAAGTGAATATGAATTTGATATAAAGCATATCAAGGGGAAAGAGAACAAAGTGGCTAATGCACTCAACAGAAGAGTGCATGAAATGCATGCTAAAACCATTAGCATGTATCAATTAAATTTGAAGCACAAAATTATAGAGACTGCCAAATCAGATTTACAATACAAGGATTTAGTGGCAAAACTACAAGGTAGTTTGTAGCAAAAAATTGAAGAATACAAGCTAGATAAGGATGAAATTCTCATGTACAGGGGAAAAATTTATGTACCAAATTCCCTGGAGTTGAAAAATATGATATTGAGAGAAATGCATAATGTGCCTTATGTTGGGCACCCAGGATATCAGAAAACTATTGCATATGTCAAGAGACAATATTATTGGTCAGGCATGAAGAAAGACGTTGTTGATTTTATTACCAAATGTTTGGAATGTCAAAAAGTAAATGCTAAGCATAGACACTCAGTTGGGTTGCTACAGAAATTACCCATTCCTGAGTGGAAATGGGAAGTTGTAACCATGGATTTCATTACCAAACTTCCTAGAACAAACAAGAGACATGATTCTATCATGGTAGTGGTGGATAAGCTTACTAAAGATGCCCATTTTATTCCAGTTAAGCTCACTCACAAGGCAAAAAACATTGTTGATGTTTATATGAGGGAAACTGCTAGATTACATAGCATACCCAAGACAAATGTGCCTACCAGAGATCCAAAATTTACCTCGAAATTTTGGAAGGGATTATTTAATGGATTTGGAAAAAATTTGAATTTTAGTACAACTTATCATCTAGAAACAAATGGACAAACAGAGAGTGTGAATCAGGTGATTGAGGATATGTTGAGGATGTATGTGATGGATAAACCATCCAAATGGGAAGACTAAATACACTTGGTAGAGTTTGATTATAACAATGGGTACCAAGCATCTCTAAAGATGAGCCCATTTGAGGCACTTTATGGTAGAAAGTGAAAAACAATGGTAAGATGGGATAACCCAACAGATAGAGCAGTGGTTGGGCCAAATTTGCTCAGGGAAATGGAAGAGAAAATGTTGAAAATAAAACAAAATTTAAAGTCTTCCCAAGACAGGCAGAAAGGCTATGCGGATAAGGGCATAACTCATAGGGAATTTAAAGTGGGTGACCATGTATTCTTGAAAGTGAAAGCCAACAAAAGTTCTCTGAAGTTGGGAAATTGTTCAAAGTTGGCAGCTCGCTATTGTGGGTTGTTTGAAATCCTAGAGAGGATTGGTCCAGTAGCTTATATGATTGCATTGTCTACATCTATGTCTATTCATAATGTATTCCATGTATCCTTGCTAAATAAATATATACCTAATACTAATCATGTTATTGATTGGAATGTGATTCAGGTGGAGCAAGAAGGCACTTTTCAAGTGCATCCAGTGCACATTCTGGACTGGAAAGTCAAATAGCTCCAAAATCAAGCCATAGGTATTGTAAAGGTTCAATGGACTTGGTACTATCCTAAGGATGATACTTGGGAGAATGAGGATGCAATGCAACTAGAATACCCACATCTTTTTGAGGATTTTTGAAATTTAGTTGTACATGGGTACATGATGCACTGAGGATAGTGCATAAATAAAGGGAGGGGATTGTAATATCCCTAAGGCTGAACCCAATTGTAAGTGTAAATTCAAATGTACTTAAGCTGGTGAGCTGTTTTGATATCAATTTTGTATGCACATTTCATGGAATAGTGCGTGCATGCACTACACAGTAAAATGAGGAAGTGTGCACATTCTAGGATACTGTGCACAACATCTTAAGTGCACGCGATGTTGAGGCCAGGGAGACTTTATGTATATGATATGTTTTATAGGCTAGTGAGCCAGTTATTATAAGTCGGGATTCTTATGTTTTGATTAGGCCGGAGATTCTACATGTTAAAGGCTAGTGCACTTGTTTTTGCATAGGTCTCATATTTAATATAAATTACATCACTGCGCATAGACCGACCACGATAAAAGAGATGGGGGAATAAACTCCACTAGTTAGGGAAAGGGAGGGGATAAGTTAAGGAAAGGGGATAAGATAGGGAGCTTGAGACAAAAAGGAATATTATATTAATATTTCTTAAATCATAAAGTATGGATAATTATTTTATCCTAAGTTCCAAAGTTGGGGACAAGTGGGCCAAAGTAGCTCCCAACATGACAAGTGTCAAGTTGGGGACATGCATACATATTGTTTAGAATTAGTTAATTTTCACACCCCCCCCATCATTCAGATGAGCATATTTTCCATCATTCCTTCCATCATTCTGCCATGATTCCATGACCATTTTTTACTCATGCAGTCAGTTATCCTCAGACATTCATTTCACTGTATCTAAACTTGTATCCATGGCCACAGAGGTTGGTGTATCTGGTTAGCTGGGAAGTTGGACTGAAGAAGAGGGTTTTCATGCCCGTGGGATACTGAAGAAGCAGGTTGTCAGACCCATGGGATATTGAAGAGGTAGGTTGTCAGGCTCGTGAGAAATTTCTCTCTGGGTGAGAGATTTTCTAGGAATTGATTTCCTGAAGGTGCTAAACTACAGCTGCAGGGCTCTAAGACTTCCTATCTAGCCTGTTGTTGAAGCCCTAGAAGGGAAGTGGGGAAGCCAAGGGAATATTGAGCAGAGAAGGGGCATACTTCCTTGGGTGGGAGAGGTATGTGGGGAATGAGAGTCTGTAGGCTGTTAGTTTGAGTAGGCACCTGTGATGGAGTCTTTTCTATTTTCCATGAGCCATTAGCCTAGTTAGGAACCCTTTACCCAAGTGGAGTTTAGTCCTAGCTTGGGGGTGACTCACTATTGAGAGTGATGAAGAGTGTGGTCTAAGGCTGGGAGGTTCATGGAAGGTATGCACGTAGTTGGTGACATTATTACCAAGATAAGTGCCAATTGTGTGATAAATTTACATGCTGCATTGTTATTTATGTGTTTATTTTTATGGGTATTTCCTGTATATGTTGCATGTATACGTTTACTGTTATTTTAGTATAGATTCATGCGTTTACAAATGTATTGTATGTTTACGTTTTATATATAAGGCTTCCGCAAGTGTTGTGTGTGTATGTTTTAAATGCATTTAGTTAGAAAAAAATTATGTGGCATAGCTCAGAATAGAAGCTGGGTATGTTACAGTATGTTCCACAGAGAGAACGTAAGATTTCTATAGCGTAGAGTGGCCCGACCATGGGTGGATGGGGACGTTACACCCTCTTCTTTGGGATGCCCATAGTTAAACTTAAAATTTCTTCCCTCTTGTTGTAAGAGTTTTGTATTCTCACTGTGACCTAGTCAGTCAGTAAAGATGTCGATGATATCTATTCATATATAGCCCAAGTCTGGCAGGAAATTTTCTAGTTGTATGAAAAACTTGAAGCTTATTGAATGTATCACATCCCCTTTTGGATGTAAATTATATGCGTTCTTTTATTTAAGTTTTTCACAGATCATGTGATTTTATAATTGTTACTTTTGCAAATATGAAATTGTTGATATGTTTTCTCTAGAACTTCCGACATTGATCGACATTGACATGGCTTATTAACCTGGGGTCACTTAAAATATTTGAACATAAAATTTAGTATTTGGATGATGGGTAAGGATTGTACTTAATGGCTCTAATCATGTCAAAGGCACTAAAGGAGGAAGATATTGTAACTATCTATACTTGAGTGGCGTCAGGGATTGGTAATTTCAAATGTAAAATTTTAATGTGTACTTTATCTTGTAACTCTCCGATGTCGAAGTTGCTTAGGGTGTCAGAGATTGGCGATATCACTTTCCTCTTTGTGCGACGCTTATCTCTTCGTTTCCTGCCGAAGACGAATGGGTTGGTCTTCTGCGATACCTCAACCAAAGTTCAATCATAAGAGAAAATAATTTCAATTGTCGACACTGATGAAGATCGGTGTTCAGTGTTAATTAAAAATCCTCAAATGACTTTCATCACCTTTAATGTTTAATGATGTCAAACTCCTGAGTGCGTTGGGGAAAGGTTTTGTGTGCAATTCCTTAAGAATCTTATTAAGGGCCCTTCAATGATTAAGATGATTCCTTGATGTATGTTCAGGCAGGCTTTAGAATGGACATGAAAAATAAGCGCAAGTATCAGTTTCATATTGAAATAAAAATAGACAATGTAAAGGATGAAGTGGTACCCAAAAGTAAAAAACGGACATAGAATTTTAAGGTGTGTTGAGTGATCAAAAAATGGAGATTCACTGGGCGAAAGTAGAATCTTTGTTCCTCCTTCATTTCCTATGACCCTAACCCATGACCTGATTTTATTTTTATCTTTATTTATTTATTTTTAATTTAGTAGAAGTATTGCTTTAGGGCTTGGCCATTTACTGGGAGGGCATCAGTTTCTCCCCTCAGGCTCTATAATCGACAAGTGCCTACTCCATTATTCTTGAATACCTAGAAAGGTCCAAGACATAGATTATGAAACTCAGAATGTTTTCCCTTAGGTTCATTCTCTCTATCCCACTTCAGGACTAAGTCTCATACTTCAAAATTCTTTTCTTTGGCTTTATGCTTATCGAACCATATTTTCCATATTCGTTGGTGAGATAGGAATTTTGTATTAGCCTTTTCTCTCTCTTCTTCCAACATAAACATAGTGTTAATCCTTTGCTGCATGGTTGATGAGGGTTCTTCGTTGGAATCTTGGACCAGCTGAAGAGACGAGAGATATAGTCCATTTGGGAGGATGGATTCTTTCCCATAGACCAGAAAATATGAGTAATTTCCTATGTCTTATAGGTGTGACCCTATCGGCCCATAGAGCATTATAGAGTAGATTATGCCAATTTCTCTGGTTATCTGTGACCATCTTCTTCAATATCCTTACCAGGTTTTTATTAGTTGATTCATCCACACCATTTCCCTACGGGTAGTAATTTGCAGAGTACTTGATTATGATTCCTTTGTTCAGAGCAAACTCTGTCAATAGGGTCGAAGAAAAGTAAGTTGCGTTATCGAATACTAGGACAGAGGGTACATCGAACCTCGTGATCAGTTGTTGTTCTATTAATTGGATCATCACCTTTTCATTCAAATGAGTTAGAGGAATGGCCTTTGCCCATCTCGTGAAATAGTCGGTGGAGGTAAGAATGTACTTATGATTTTTTGAGGAACTAGGTGTGATTTCTCCTATGATATCCAACCCCCACTGCTCAAGAGGTCGAGAGACGGTAACAGGTTGGAGTGGGACTGCCGCTCTTTTCTACTTTCCAGTGCTCATTTGACAAGTTTTACAGTTCCTAGAGTAAGTATGAGCGTCTTTAAACAAGGTGGGCCAGTAATAGCTGGCTCTCAGAATCTTATGAGCAGTGGTGTTTCCTACAAAATGTCCCCCGGAGGGATCATCATGGAGTTCATTCAGGACTTTGTCGGTGTCTCCTCGTTCGAGACATCTTAATAGTACCCCATCGCAATTGATCCAGAAGAGCACTGAATTTATAAGACAATACTGCGTAGACTTTAATCCTAGGGCTCTCCTTTCTCTGGGATTGAGGTTTTCGGGACAAGTCCCATGGGGTAGAAGATAAGTAAGATATTTATACCAAGAATCTGTCCTAGGAATATGTAATCTATTTCACCACACCATAGTGCCATATCATTCTCCCATCCAAGATATTTATTTACTTGATCTTGGGCTTCGACTGCAAGCTTACAAAACCCCTACCCTGTTACTAGTTTTGTCGGTTTTATATCTAGATCAAATTCATGGACTACCACCATCTAGTCCCCTCTCCTTTCCCCCATTTCCTATCGGGTGAACAAGGATCGGACTACAAGGTGCAACACAATTACTTTAGTGTGATTCTTGAGGATGTAAGACCTGAAATGTTTTACCGCCTTATAAACCACGTAGGCTTGTTTGTATACAACATGATAATTGAGATCAGCTCCTTGAAGATCAATACTCATAAATGACACAGGGATTCGTTGTTGCCATCATCCTTCTGATTCAAAACTGTATCTAGCGATTGATCGAAGGAAAAAGTAAAAACAAAAAAGTCCCTATTGAAATTGAGACTCCACAACACCGGGGCCTAGGAAATGACAACTTTGATATTGTTGAAGGCATCTTTTTGCTCATCATCCCACTTAAACTCAACCTATTTGTGAAACATCTTTTGTAAGGGTTTGATGATTTCCGCGAAGTTGGGAGTGAACTTCCTCACAAAATTGATTTTCCCGAGAAAGGAATGCATAGATTTCTTACTATGGCATACCCTTTCGGGGTCTATGCGAATCCCTTCCTGAGATATAATGTGACCTAAAAACTTACCTTCCTCGATACTGAAGACAGTTTTTTTGGGGGTTTAAGGATATACTGTATTTCCTACACCTCTCAAAAATCTGAGTCAAGTGTTGGATGTGCTCTTCTCTGTTCTTTGAATATATTGTTAAGTCATCTAGATATATTACCACACATCTATTAATTAATCCCTAGAAAGCTATGTCCATGGCTCTTTGGAAGGTTGCTCCTGTGTTAATTAACCCGAAAGGCATGTGCTTATAAGTGAAGGTTTCCCATTTGGTTCAAAAAGTGGTTTTTAAACGATCTTCCTCTGAAACAAGGACTTGGTTGTATCTTGAGAAACTGTATGATAGAGAGAAAATCTTCGATCCTAACATGGTCTATAGGAGTTGTTCCATTCGTGGGACCAAATAATTGTCTTTTTTTTAGGCCCTATCGAGGTTCCTAAAATCTATGCATAGGCGGATCTTCCATGAATTTTTTTCATCGGAACAAGGTTCACTACCCAAGCAGAATGCCTAACCTAAAAAATGATCTTGGAATCTAAAATCTTCTTTAGCTCCTGATACATAAGAGGCTCCAGGGATGGGTGATACTTTCGGAGCTTCTGTTGGAAAGGTTTTAATTTCGGTTTGAAGGGGATGGTGTGTTGAATGATGTGGGTATCATACATTTTCAAATCCATATAGGACCACAGGAAGACATCCTGGTATTTCCTGAATAATTTGAGCTAAGCTTTCCTCTCTTCTTTAGACATAGTCTTGCCCAGATTCACATTCTTTGGGCTCTCTGGGGTCCCAAGATTTATAGTTTCATGCAAGGGACAAGAGCTACCAGTCTTTGTGTTTTTGGGTCCCTTAAATCGCTCCTTGAGATAAAAAATATTTTCTAGATTAGATATCCCTTTTGGGATCATGTGACCCTTTGATTTATCCATAGGTCGTCTCGTCCGAGGATTAGTTTCTGTGGATATTTCTTGGAATTATTCATCGTCAATAGCGAGGTCTTTGAAATTGTCTTGGTTAGTCAAGAAGTTTATGATTTGTTCGTCTCCTTTGAAGACTTTCCAATTGAAAATGTTATTAGGTACCGACGGTTTGTAGAGTAGTTCCATAGTGAATCAAGAGGCTTCATGATGCAGGAGCATCCACACTTCATCAAGCGAGCCATCGCGTGGAGTAAAGAACATTCAGCTGGACAACGCCAGCACATATATTTTTGAAATACTTTGGAAAGTTGTTGCGCCGCCATTTGAATGAAAGCATTCATAAGAAGCGCACTTGTAATGTATTATAGATAGGAAGGCATTTAATGGTTTTAATGCTATTAGATAGGAATTCATTGTAGATTTGATAGTTGTAGATTTCGAGAGGGCAAACGGAATATAGGCACCCTCCTTTGTATCATTGTAATATTCGAAATCAAGCATTCAGAAGAGAAGAGCCAGCAGAGAACTTGTAGAGCCCTCATGTACCGATTGGATTAATAAGAAGAGATTTTGATTCAATTTCATGACTGGTGCTGTTTTCTCTGTGTATGTGCTTAGGTGTTCATGGGTGTTTGTTTTCCATGTATGCATTTACTTTCGAATATGCTGTGCATGTGATTTCAGAGGTTTACTGATGTCTGTGAGAGAGGAGGATAAGTTTCAATTGTTTATCTATTGAGCTGGGATATTCCTGCATAGAGTGCAGTTGAATTCCTCCGCATAGAGTGCGTTGAGGAGGCTCACAGTTAAACTCTTATTCTCATCGACCCAGAAGTCGAATTGGGTTGCTCGTGTCGTGCAAGAGAAGTGAAGAACGAGGTTGAAATCTCAGTTGTTGGTCTGACAAAAGAAAGGCGTGGGTTACTGTCGCAGTGAGTGCACATAGTCCGGGAGAACTCAACACTTCGAGAATTGTTGAAGTTCGAGCGTGAGCAGTTTGCACACTAAGGTCTCTGAAGGAGTCAGAGAATAAAAGCTTAGGAGGGATAGTTCCGTGGGGAACGCATTGGAGAAGACCCAGGAAGGATTTGAACTGGAAGAACTTTAAAGCGGAGGAGTTTTTCAATGAAGAGAACCGACGGTCAAAGTTCGTGGAGGAGAATCACGAGATCCCGCTGACCGTCCGATCGGGAAAGAGTTGCGCAGGAGTTGTCTAAAGGCACAAGAGGGAACTGGCCATCGGATCTCGGCCCATCGGGGTTCGGAGTTCGGCATTTGGCGAGGTAAGTGTTTTGTGACTTGTCAAATCGCGAATCACGATTTCCCGAGTTGACGGGAGCCGTTGATCAGAAACGGGACAGGTGTCGCGAGATCCCAGGGAGTCGGGATTCGACACTTCGACGTTTCCAAAGTTGAAGGGACCACAAAGGACCAGCAAAGTCCTAAATTGCGATGGGTCCCACGGTGATAGCGTGGGTGTTGACAGGCGTCATCGGGGTTTCGGCATTCGGGATTTTCCAAGGCAAAGGACTCGCGACAGTTGAAATCGCGATCCCGCGATCCCCGATCGCACGAGTGGAAGAGTTATGTGGTAGTGTAGGACCACAAGACATAGTGGGAGACAGGTGGCGTCAATTCGGAGTTTGGGGTTCATGGATTGAAAAAGGCAGTGAGACATGACATCGCCATTCCCGATTTCCCGATAGGGAAAATCCTGATATCCGAAAGGGTTGACCCGTTGACCATTAGGGTTCGGGGTTTTGAGTTGCATGTGACTGCGCTCACATAATTCACGAAATCGCGAATTCCGATTTCCCGATTTCCGAAGGGGAGATCGCCGAAGGAGCTTACTGTGGGTAGTGGACTCCCGAGTAGAGTGGAAGAGTACTTTGACTCTTAGGGCCATAGTTAGAGAAGGTCTTGGTGAGAGCAGGGTGGAACCGTGAGGGTTACCGAACCACTGCGTCACTTCATAATCTTCTAAAGGCGACAACTTGGAAGCGGCAATGGCGAATGAGTCAACAAGAATATTATTTGTTATGGGGATCACAGTGATGTTAAAAGCCTCAAAGTGTTCTATTAACCTATGCACCTCCTGCTGATAGTTCTTCAGATGAGGAGAATTTGAATGTATAATATTTCTTACTTGTCTAACAATAATTTTGGAGTCCCCGAAAACTTTCAATCCCTTGATATCCAAATCTATGGATTTCCTTAATCCTTGTACTAGAGCTTCATATTCGACAGTGTTGTTGGTACATTCAAATTCTAGCCTACAGGATAAGAAATGACATTTACCAATAGGATTGATGAGGATGCATCCTGCTCTAGACCCTTATTGATATTTGGATCCATCAAAATAGAGGGTCCATAATTGTGAAAGACGATCACTATTTTCATTTCCCTTATTAGTTTCTTGTTCCCTGACCTCTTGTTTCGCAAGTTCTAGCACCGTGTTTTGGAAAAATAAGGTGTCTCCTCTCGGTATCGATGATTTGTCTTGAAAGATCAATTCAGAGTTTTGGGTAAGAGGAACATCAGATAAGAGGGGAGTGAAATTTCCAAAGTAGGAGTCACAGGAATAATTGCCTAGTATGGGGAAATCTGTGGACGAGGGTTCATTAGGGGCTTCTAAATCAATGGTCGTATGTTTCAGATATCTCTCCCTATTGATTCTGACCATGTTCTTGTATCCCTTCAGTGGTAGCCAAAGGTGTGCCCACTTCATACTGAAGTAACCGTTTATCTTTTCAGACCAGTCTCGGCTTAGTGATAGCCCATATTCCTATGGGATATCTAATACAATAATGTCGATCACTTGAACAAATGTGGGGTGCGTTGATATCCTGATCATCACCTCTTTGAGTTATCCTATGAACTTGACCTGGGTCCTATCCAGTTGTATGAAATGTTTATCAGTGTTGAGAGGAATGACATTCAATTTCTTGCAAATAGACAAGGGCATGATGTTGGAGGATTCTCCAGAATCTACTAAAGCGTTATGGATGTTTCTGTTGAAGATTTCAAATGTTAGGAGGAACAGGGGGACACAAGTTTTTTCTTTTCTATCTCCCGAACAAGCATTTACATTTGGTTTTCCCAGAGGACTTGTGTGAGTTAAACATCTTTTTGGGCCATTGCTCGTTTTTAGTTTTTCGACATAGTTCAAGGCCTATAACATAAAGTCTTTCTGCTAAGGAATCCTACATATATCCATGACTGAAATATTGTCCTTTAGCTTCTTGAAATATTCGACCATATTGTAATCTAGTTTGGGTGACTCTTGGGTGTGAATGTTTATAGGATTTTTCCTGAGAGTGAAAGAGGTTTTTGGGTGGTCAGGGTTTAAATTACTTTGTGAAGCCCATGTGGAGTCAGTATCTTTTGAGCCGGGCATACCCTTACTGTGCGTTTGTATCACCGAAACTTTCGCGAGTTGTTCTCGAGACTCAAAAAGATCGTTGGAAGGCATGATCATGTCAGGATCCCATATCAACATGGTCGTGTCTCATGGTGGGTAAACTTCTTCCTGGTCTACCATATTCATAACCCAACTGCTTGGTTGTTCGTCTAGGGAGACTTTGTCTAGAAACCAATTGGCCATCAAATTCATGGCATGTACCCATTGAGGGAAGTCTCTTTTGGAGTGGTTCTCTTGATGATAAGTACATAAAGAATCAGATGTGACATTCCCAAGATTGATATTTAAGTTAGCGGGGGGAGGTTCAATTGCTTTGAAAGAAGGGTTTCTTTTAAAGAAAGGTTTATAGGGCCTTTGGCCTTGTTTGCCTCCCCTGCATTTCTCTTCATGTCTATGATTTCATTCGATAATTTCTTCACCATGTGTTGGAGATTTTCTATATCACCATTACCTTTGTCGGGAGTCTATTCAACTAGTTTTCCCATATGTCTAGTCAGAAGGAGTCCTCTCCTTGGGGGGGTTGGATTTATTTTTTCACTAAGGAGACCTCGCCCTCCTTACATCAGGAATTATATTGTATTGGCATCCTCAAAATTCTCTACCAGGTTTTTCTTAGCGGCTCTTTTTACAAACATAGAAATAGAAGCTGGGAGAGCATTGGCATAAACCTATATTTGTAAATCTTGAGTTGGTTTCGTCATGGGATAGAATTTGTTTAATATGGTCGTGAATCTCTGATTGAAATCTTTGAACCTTTATTTCAGACTCATGGTGGTTGTGAACAACTCTTCCATCAGGGCTCCCATAGTAGTTTCCTATGCAAATTTATCTAAAAAATCTTTCTGAAACTTATTCCAACTGGTTATCGATCCTACTGGCAAGTTGAAATACCGCGTGGAAGTTGATTTTTCAAACGTGTAGGGGAAAATTCTGTAGACTAGATCTTCATGTTGAACGTTCATAAGTTTGATCGTGAGTATGAACTTCTTGATGTGATCTTCAAGTAATCCTGAAATTTTGGGGTCGTACTTAGGAAGCAGTTTCTCTAGATGTCAGGGAATATTATATATTCGTTCGGGGATGGCCACGGCATCTCCGACCAACCAGGGTTGCTTGTTCTGAAGCAGGATTTCTCTTTCTTCCTCATGGTTATTATTACCCTCCATATCTTCAGAATTTGAGTCAAACTCTTCTTCTTATGAAAATTCATTTGGCTCAGATATGTCGGTGACTGGCGTTTCGGGTATCAGATTGAGAGGTTCTTGGATTTCAGTAATTGCGAAATATATTAAGTATTCTATGCAGTGTACGAAAACTTCATCGAGAGTGCTAAACACTAGTCTAGTTTTTTGTTTTCTTCAAGGGAGGATGGGAGCTAAGGACAACACACCGATATTCCAAGCGTAAGCTCTATTAATTCTCCTGAATTGATTCACTTCCTCGTGAGGAAGAGCGTAAGGTATTTAAGGGTAAAAAGGTTCTTCCTCGGGCTGGGGTGAGTTATCCATTTCGGGAATACTCAACGTGTGTGGGTTGTCTTTTGATGGACTATCCATGCATGTGGGATGTTACAAATCTATAGGCTACTTGAAATGATAGATAAAATATATATTCAACCATTCATTCTCAGGCCCTCCTTCTAGCGTCAATTCTATTGATGGGACCTAAATCCCTTGCCTCAACAGTAGGAACCAAACCCGCCACCGATGCCCAATTAAACTCTGTAGCGTTTAAAATGGTATGGTTCTCCAGATCTTACATTCCAACCAATTTATCGATGGGATTTGTGTTTCTTCGTGAAGGCTCTTCCTTCAGCTAGGACTATTTTCTTCTGTAATTTCTCTTGGGTGGGGTTGATGTGAGAGATGCAAGCCAGCATAAACCAACTTGAAAATTAATAAGATTATTTTTTTACTACTGGGGAAGAGGTTAAGCTTGGTATAACCCATTGTTCAACATGCAGACAATTACTCTATACCACAGGCCTAGTACTAATACATTAACCGTGTGAGCATCTAATTAATGTATGAGAAACTAACTATTAGAAAGAACGCACATATGTAACAAGATAATGGAAAGAAAAACAATTCATCTACCATAACCATTCATTACATAACAACACAATGGTTTATATTCATCATTACAGAAAAAAACATCAAGACATTGCACCAGATAACTTGACAACATAATTAATTGCTCTTACTCATTACTACATCATTCATGAAACAGGATAGGAAGTAGTTCTTCTCTAGGTCCAATCACATACATCTGATGAAAATAGTTTTTCTTTGGTCCAGAAGGACTTCTCAATTCGTAGCAGTCTCAAAATAATTCTTAACAACCCAAAAGAAAGAGTTCTTACAACAATCATCAACCCTCTTCTAATTGGCTAATGTCTTTATTTATAATATATAGTTTTAGCCGAAACTAACAACTAATTGCAGTTTAAACAAAACAGAATTCGCCACGTGGTGTTATCTTCTAACATCTTCTTTAACAATCATCTTGAGACACTTCTTGGAAAGGATGACTACTCTCATATTCATTCCAACTGACAAATGGTTTTTCACAAGTTTGGGCTCATGGAAATCTATGCTATTCCATCGGGTCCATGTATATTCCCCTGATGTCTATTGCATGCACCCAGTACTTTACTTTACTGAATTTCAGTTGTTGTAGCATGGTTTGGGCTCTGATCGGATGCTCAACGAATTGTCGTACTTGCCCTGGTTTCACATCAGCTATTTTAATGAACTCTTTGGTCCATAGCACAT
This sequence comes from Picea engelmannii, assembly GCA_009831015.1. Classification (NCBI taxonomy): domain Eukaryota; kingdom Viridiplantae; phylum Streptophyta; class Pinopsida; order Pinales; family Pinaceae; genus Picea; species Picea engelmannii. Next base: position 824,419 of record ML786636.1, on the reverse strand, counting down.
CTTGTTCATTATGTAGCTTGACCACGTTGCTCAAGTCAATGAAATTATCAGGTGTGTCGAACTCAGGGAGACCTTCTTCCTTCATCACTCTATCGATTCTGCTTCGACATTTCTTTCGGATTTATCAGCGAGATCACAGAGAAAGCTTTGTTTGGAGACTAGGGAGTTGTTCCTGCAAGCAGATTTGAGATAGTTAATGATCAAGGGATATGACATAAGGTACTAACAAACATAATGGATCGGTGCGTACCTGTGAAGCTCATTATTCTTGACCGTTCAATACTTACATGATCCTGGTTGCTCTTTTGAATTACCTACGATGTCTTCCATCCATGCCGCCATTCTTATTTAGTGTAAATGAATCATGTCATCGTGCCATAGCGTGGTAAATTGAGTACGACAGATACGTGTGCCAGAACCTTCATAGTGGTTGCTCGACCTTTGGGACTGGGAAAAGATGCCAGAGTTGAGTGTGTGTGTGTATGATCCCAGAAGGTTGGGTACTGTAGTAATGAAGTCGTTAAATCCTTCCAAAAGCCGTATCGCCAAGTGTGTCAACTATCAATTGTCAATAATGGAAGACAGGGAGTTCAAAGAAATTGGAACAATTGCACTGCACATTCTTTGGGACTCCGTTCGACGACACTTCAAGCATTCTGGATTAAATCCGACGAGCAACTATGATGCGCTAAGTCTTCAAGTCATCTTGTCACACAGCGTGAATGTTATTTTGGAACTCTCTAGTTTTCTTCTTTGTTTGGATATAAATCCTAGGAATTTTGTGAGGAATTCCATGCATAAGTTGAGTTTGTGCCTCTGTGACACTGATCTGGTGAGTTTATTTAGGAGAGACTCGGTGCAGTGGTCCTTATCACCTACAGGCATCCAAGACACCATGCATTTTCATTATAGAATCCTCCCCTAACAAGGGATGGGGTTTGCGAGGTAGACAAAATGCTAGGTCCAAGCCCCAACGCACTTGGGACTCCTTCTTATTGGCTCCCAGTGTCTTTGAGGCTTCGACAGGAGGTACATACATTTTCTCGGGGAAGGTGTCAGTGCCTCTAATGAAAGTTGGGATGGAGGGAAGTACGCCTAAGCGAGGTATGCTAGGGGTCATGCCCCTAAAGGATTGGACACCACAAAGAAGAGGGAGGCCCAGGAAAGACATGGGAAAAAGGGAGGGAGACCGCCCCTGAGCTGAGATGAGTGTATAAACAACTGCTGAGGAGTCTACGATGCTTACTAACTGGTCAGGGCTTAAGGAGACTACCAGTAAAGGAAGAAGGGGATGAAAGGGGAGGGTAAATGGATTGGATTCTCCTATTAAGAGTCCCATCTAGCAGTTAGAGCAATCCCATCTCGCAATAGCTAAACTCTATCAAGAAAATAGGGAGTTGTGGAACCAATTGGCAGAGAAAAACTAGGGGGTATAGACATCACAGGGTCACGAAGGAAGCACAATTTGGCTCCAAATACAACTTCAAGAAGCTCAAGACACAATTGTGTAGTTACGGGAGGCGCAAAGGATGTAAACGAACAAGGAAAAGGAAACGTTACATGGTGCGAGAAGCAATTCGAGAGAGGGTTCCTGCACAAGAGATGCATAATGGGTGACCCCCCTGCTTTGGGTTTCCCACAATTACACTTAAAATTTATTCCCTCTTGTTGTAAGAGTTTTGTATTCTCACTGTGACCGGGTCGGTCAGTAAAGATGCCGACGATATCTATTCGTATATAGCCCAAGTCTGGCGGGAAATTTTCTAGTTGTATGAAACAATTGAAGCTTCTTGAATGTATCACATCCCCTTTTGGATGTAAATTATCTGCGTTCTTTTATTTAAGTTTTTCACAGATCATGTGATTTTATAATTGTTACTTTTGAAAATATGAAATTGTTGATATGTTTTCTCTATAACTTTCGACATTGATGGACGTTGACATGGCTTATTAACCCAGGGTCACTTAAAATATTTGAACATAAAATTTAGTATTTAGATGATGGGTAAGGATTTCACTTAAGGGTTCTTATCATGTCGAAGGCACTAAAGGAGGAAGATATTTAGACTATCTATACTTGAGTAGCGTCAGGAATTGGTAATTTCAAATGTAAAATTTTAATGTGTAATTTATCTTCTAACTCTTTGACGTTGAGGTTGCTTAGGGTGTCGGCGATCGGTGATATCACTTTCCTCTTTGCGCGATGCTAATCTCTTCATTTTCCCGCTGAAGCCAAAAGGGTCGGTCTTCGGCGATACCTCTACCAAATTTCAATCGTAAGAGAAAATACTTTCAATTGTTGACACCGATTAAGATCGGTGTTCATTGTTAATTAAAACTCCTCAAACAACTTTCATCACCTTTAACATTTACCAATGCCGAACTCCTGAGTGCGCTAGGGAATTATTTAGTGTGTCGATTCCTTAGGAATCTTATTAAGGGACCTTCAATGATTAATATGATTCCTTGTTGTATGTTCAGGCACGCTTTAGAATGGAGATAAAAAATAAGCGCAAGTATAAGTTTCATACTGAAAGCAAAACAAACAATGTAAAGGATCAAGTGGTACCCAAAAGTAAAAAATGGACATGGAATTTTAGGGTGTGCTAATTTCTCAACACTTCCAACATCTTGTCTATTTCCCTCTTAAATTTCTCTTTCACTTTGGGGTTAAGGTGATATGTTCTATGCCTCACAGGATTTGATCCTGTTTTTAATTCAATTTTCATCTCTCCCATAGCTCCTTTAATCCCTTTTAGCTATGAAAATGTATTTTGGAACAAATCCTCATACTCTCACAACAAGGTATGTATTTCTTGGCTAGTTTTCTCATCCCAGTAATATCCCACCATAGCTATCTTAGGTTTCTCTGTGGTTCCTGTTGAGTATATTTTTATGCTTCCTTTTTACTCTATAAACTACACTTTTGCCTCTATATCCATCCATTTTTCCTTCATTTCATGCCATATTTTCCATAAAAAAGCTTATGCAAGGTATATTTATCATTCTTTATCTTAAGAATTGAGTTTTCTAAATTTTGGCATTAAAATTGAAAATTTATCAGAAATTACAGGATTTGACTAAATCCCATAATTGCTCCTAGGTTCGTGTACTTGCAAGACACTTGGGTGAATATAAGACATGGGTCATGATCCCTGATGTACAAGGATGGATAATGAGCTATCAACTTCGATATGTGATCCTTCCAGGTGTCTAGTCAATGATGGTCAAACATGGCCACTTCAGTAGAAAATACCCTGTTTTAGCCTTAAATCATGGACAATTTTGGATTTTCGTGGGATTTGGTCATATATTATGGATCTGAAGGGGCATTCGACCTTCCTAGAATATATTATGGATATGATCATGATATTTAGGATATTTATTAGCATTTTTAGTTTTAAAACTCTTGTATAAATACTCTAAAGCATAGACTAGTATGACAACCTTGAATGTGAATGAAGAAACTTTGGAATTTGCAATCTTGAGATTAGTTCTACATTTTGTTCTTGATAATTCCTATGATATGATGATGTGAATGCTTCTGGATCTCTTTCTTAGCCGAGACAACTCAAGTGTACAAGTGAAGCATTGGAGGGCCCCCTTTGCCAAACTAGTACACTCTTTCTTTATGTTTTTTTAAAGCAATCTTTGATACATGTTTTAGATTAGATCTTGTTGTAGATGAGTTTTATTCATATCTTGCTGTAGTTAGATCAATTCCATAAATAAGTCATATTCTTAATGTTTCAAATCCTTACTCATATTGTGAATGATTTCTTGAATAAGAATTCAATGTGTGGTTTGCCTTCAAGCATTAAGATAGTCATGAATGCTTTTTGAGTTATTTACACTTTCAGTACTTTTGATTTAAATTGATGATAGTTGCTAATGAATGAAAGAAGACAATGAATGCATCTCTTGAATAAGAGTTTTGTCCTTCTAGCATTTGATAAGTCTTAGAACTAGTTCGAACATCTCTTGAATGCTTACTGTTGATACTCTTTAGGAAAACAATTGTTGATTACTGTTATGAGATCTATGGATAGGACCTCTAAACAAAAGCTTAGCATCTCTTCCATATTCAGCCCTTAGAATAGGTTTTGGTTTATTCCCATTAAAGAATAAAAGTTATCTCTAAATCCATATATTTTGGATGTGCCTCTAAGTCTTACAAACACCGGATTGACAATCATTTGCACTCTAATTTACATCAGTAGATTGGAGCCTAACAGTTCCTATATTGACTTTGCGCAACTTCAATGGGGGATTATAATAACCATTAGTCTGAATGGGTATGATGTTCTGTATTTATCTGGTCACTTCTGTCTCCTTAATGGCTAATTTTCTCAATTATTCTAAATCATCCGTGATTTCCAAATCATTCTCAATATTATAACATTCTATAGGTCTCTTGTCCAAGTCTAGGTGAAGGTTAGAGTAAAGTTCTTGGCTATGATTTACGCATACCACTAGGTCTGATTTCTGTTTACTAGTGTCTACAAAAAGGAATTCTTTAATTCTTTGCAGGACTACTTTAAGCTCAAGATACTTACTTGTAAATGAGAAGTCCTTGAAAAAATGATATGCCAATGTTTTCCAGTCATTGGTATGTCTTCGTGTTTCTTCATCCATGAACCAAGATTTTGGAATTGGACCTAGTGAATGGGGAAATACTTGAACCCAAAAGAGAGATAGTATTTCTGCAAATTGCCACTGTGTCACACATTGTTCAATATGTTCTTTAGGATCAGACTGTACGTTGAAAAATTGTGCAACTTGGAAATACATCTACATCTCTAGTTCCAACTGCTCCTTATCTTGAAATCTAGATGTGATAGTTTTCTTCACATCATCCAAATTTTTGAGTAAGTCTTTATGATTGGCCCACCATTTGGAAAGGGTGGCCTAGAGGGATAAATCCAATATTGAGATCCTTTGATCCTCCAATACCTTTTCTTCCATGCTGACCCGAAAACTATCAAGTCTCGAGGTACCATCATATATTGGGTGTTCTCTGACCTCAGGTTGAACCCATCTAATTTCCCTGACAATTGTGCATCTTCTTGAAAATATTTCATATGAACCTTGCTACCAACTGTCAAATTCCAGTTCTGAATCTTCCTTCGCTGATTGTATGCTCCTCCAAGTTACTGATCCATCAACAGTAGGATTTACGTAGTCTTCTATCATTCCTGCTATTACAGTGTACAACTGATCCAAGTCTTCTCCCTCCATATTTTTGTATGTTGGCTCTGTGTATAGAGGGCCTACAGACGGATCCAAGGGTTGAACTAATTTTTTCCGTCTGCTTCAAATGTCATAATGTATTTCTTTAGGTCAATCACTGCATAGTTGCCATAGGCCCAATAAATACCAAGTAGTGTAGGATAAGGTCCTTATCCCCCATAATTTTGATCACCTAAAAATCAGCTACAATGTTTACTTTTGCAACATCTATTTCCACATTCTTTAGTCTTCCTATTGGGAAAATAAAATATTTATTAGCCATTCTTAGCTGGATTGGGGAATAGATCAACTAGGATTTTCCTGAGGCTTCCCAAATATATTTAGGCAGTATGTTAACATCATATCCTATATCTAACATAACATCCTTAATATCAAACTCATCTAGCTGGGCTACTGTTGGCACCGGGGCAGACCCAGGGTTCAACTCTAATAGTGCGCCAACAAGCCCTAACCACTGGCCCTTTCGACAACACCTGTGAAGAAGATGAAGTCTCATCTGAAGTAGCAATAGGGGGGTTGCAGGACACACGTGTCCACAACCATAGGAAATACAAGGTGAAACTAGAACAACAACACAATATAACCCATAGATTCCTTAACAGTATTATACTTAGCTTCACGAAGTTATCTTATACCTTCTATCTTTAATAGGGAGAACAACCATGCAATAATAATATAACAGATAGAAAATAACACAACATCAACCAAAAAGAACAACAATATTTTTGTGGTTCACCTTCTCCCTAGGGCTACGTTCACAGAACTTTGTTTCTTGATATTATTAGAAGAAAACATATAGTTCTATCGGTTCACTTAGTTGTATATCTCTCTCTCTTTCTCTCTTTCTCTTCCCTCCCTATGCACCCAAATGCAAGGTTGATATTCACACCCAACTGAAGATCTAGAATATAGACACTCTTACAACAAAACACTTCTCTCTCAATATCTCTCTTATCAACAATAATAGTAACCAAAATATCAACAACAACAACCATAACCAACCCTCTCATCTCTTCTAGACCTTTATTTATACATTACATGACTCTTGAACAATCTTAGACCGAAGTCTAGGTGTCAAAACCCTAGATCCAAAACACTAGGTCCAAAACCATAGGTCCACATGACCCATGTTTTCAAGTCTTCTCTAGCCTGTCCTTCCTTCTTTTCCGCAAGGTGCTCTAAAGCATCCGTTGGTGCCATCTTTTGCTTGTTGAGTTTTACACGATCCATATTCTCTGATGCTTTATCTTCCTTGATATTCTCTTTCAACGACTTGATTTTCCTTACTTCGTTCCTTCTTTTGTACTTCTTTAACAACTTCAACCCTTCCTTAGTTTATGTGCCTTTCACGCAGTATGTACTTTGTCTTTGTTCTTCCTTAATACATAACCAAGGGCCAACAAGCCCCCAACACTCACATGTCACTTGTCCTGAGTTACTGCAAGATTAATTCTTCTTCTTTACTTCGACTGTAGACTGCACGGAGCAGCCATTACTTTTTGCTTTGTCCCTTCCTATTGTGTGCAAACTATATTTTTTGTGTCTGGTACCCAATTTCAACCACACTTGGTACCTACAACCTTCTTCCTTTTCTTGTACTAAGAGCTGCAAGTCAGTTGGTTGTCATGATATAGATTCAACTGACTTCCATTCACTAAACCATCCTTCCATTCTCCATTAAGTGTATTCAACTGTGCATCTCCACCTTCTGTTACATAGGAAAATTTGAACGGTACAAGCCAATATGTCATGAACTTCCCTGGATGCTTCATGAGATTTTTGTCATATAACGGTACCAAATCTCCTTGTTTAAATGCTTTCTTCTTGATATGTCTACCATGGTAAGCCTTTTCTCGTTCTTTTTGTAACTGCTGATGAAATCCTACAATAAACTTGTCTTCCTCTAGTTCCATCAAACGTGAAAGCATGTCTTGAACAATGCTTGTGTCATCCATACCTATCCTCCTACATCATCTAGGACCTCATTAGTAAAAGGTGTAGGAAATGGATCATGTAAACATGCATCATTTAGTTTCCTTAGATCTACATAGATTATGATTTCTCTTGACTTCTTATCTTAGACCACCATAGGGCTGATCCATTTAGATTCTTCAACTTGTTCTATGATTATTTCTTCCAACATTCTATCTAATTCAATCTTAAGTTTCTTCTTGTACTTGGAATTCAATTTGTAAGGTCTCTGCTTGACTGACCTTGCATTTGGTTTCAAAGGAATCTTCATTTCTCCCATGGGACCTCTTACTCCCTTAATGTCTATGAACTTGGTTGGAAAAAAGTATTGATACTCATGCAATAGTTCTATAATATTATCAATAGTAGCATCATCCCAATAGGCTCCAACATTTTCCAACTTAGGTGTTTTCTCTACTCCAATATTAACCTTCTTAATTTTAATAGGTTGTCCAATAAAAGGTAATTCAATCCATGTCCCTTCTTTGTCTCTCTGACCTTCAATTTCTACAATGTTTACATCCCTAGGGTCATCATAGTCATCAAAATTAATGTTATAACAACCCTGTAACTTCTGAATAAGTGCAATCATGTAAAGCCTGATCTATTGTAAGGTACTGACTTTCAAATAGGAATGTAGTTATAAATTTCTGGGTAATTCCATACCAATCTATAGTGATGAGGTGTAGTTCTGATTGAAGATACTAGTTTATAGGCGTAGTATCCAAAGTGTTAATGAACTTATGTACCCATTGTTCTTTAGGAATGTTTCTCCAGGCTTCCTCTCAACTTCAGACATGCTTCTTGGGACAACTCTGACCTATGTATTGAACTTCACAACCTTCATCTTGATCTGAAAAGTGCAATCTCATCAAGGTGTGACATTATACCCACTTCACGATGTTCTTCTTGTGTGTTCCCCCCCATCTAGCTGGAATTTCTTTCAAGGCTTCATATAGTGCTAGCAACCTATGTTGTACTAGCACAATTCCTTCAAATTCAACTAGAAATGTGTCTAAATGATTCAAACCATCAAATGTAGGAAGGTTAGTTACTTTTGTGCCAATCTAACAGACTTCTTTGGTCAACCTGACACACCTCCGTGTAGAGACTTCATACATCATTTTCTGCCAATTTTCCAATGCTTCTTCTGAATCTAATGAGCTTGCACTTTCACTTCTCCAACTTAGATTCCCATCTGTGGTAGGATTGATATAATCCTCTTGTCCTGCTATCAGTTTATAGATATTTTATGGCTCATAGGAACGGTCTTCTTCTCTAATCAGTTCTGTATAACTGCGACCTTTATCATGATCAAGAGGTGAAATGAACTTAAGGCCATCACCTTCGAATTCCATTCTTCTCTTTTTTAGGTCAACAACAATCGAATTGTGGAAATCCCAATCAATTCCTAACAATTCTGGATAAGGGTAGCTATCATCAACAATCTCAATCACTTCAAAATCTACAAATGTCCTTACTCCGTCGATTTCCACGAGGACATGCTCTAGTATTCCAAAGGGGCTCATTGCGTGCTGATTAGCCATCCTAAGCCTAATAGGGGATTAAATCAACTTAGTTTTTCCCATCTATGCCCAATTATTCTTCGTCATAACATTTACTTATGATCCCAAGTCGAGGACCACATAGTCTATGTCGTAGTCTCCAATCTGAGAACTAAGGTGTAGTTCCTTTTTTTTCCTTCTTTGCCTAGATACTTGGTTCACAGCTCTACTCAGCAGAGGATCTATTCTCCCAACTTCATACTGTTTTATTAAGTGTTGGATTTCTTGCATGGATTTTTTGTATTTAATCAAATTGATGCAAGTATACAAGAACTCCATCAGCTTTCTTACCTCTTTTCCTTGTCTAGATAAGGAATATTGATCAAATGCTGGAGGAATTTCACATTCCCTTACTTCTGGTTGTGCTCTAGATGAAGGATCTTGTTCTCCTACAAATTATCCTATTTCTTATTCAAAGGTATTCTTTTCTTTTCTTGGGTCAAACAATTGTGTCTTCTCTATAACTTTTATGATCCCTGATCCATCTGTAGTCTTTCTTAGAGTCACCCTATATTCTCCTATAATAGTGCCTCCTCTAGTAATAACAATGAATCTAGGATCCTCATCATGAGGTTCAAATGATATTAGTTTTACTTGTTGGTTTCCACCTCATCTTTCTTGAATTTTTTCTAGCAATATTGGGCGGTCTTCATTGACATGATCAAATGAATTATTGTAGCTACAAGTAGTACAAGGGTGCTGACAATCCTTTTCCAAATTTCCTAGATAGGCACAGTTATAGAAAATGATTTGACCTTGACCTCGACCCATTCCCCCTCCTCGTCCTCTTCCTCTGAATCCACCACGAGGCTTGAAGTTTCCTCTTCCTGGGGAATTGAATTGCGTAGTGTTTTCTTCTGACTGCATTTCTCCTTGAGTTCTATATGTATCCCTCAACCTTTCATGCATGATATCATAAGCCCTACATTCCTTCTCATCATGCCGCATAGATTTACATAATGTGTAGTAAATATTGGTAGGTGTCTAGACATATTTATGCATGTAATAACATTCACCAGGGCAAAGTCTATTTCTACATACCTCACATCATGGTAGAGTAGCCTACTTCAAAGGGTTAGGTTCTCCAGAGGCCAAGTATTCATTAAATAAAGGTCAGTGCTCTTTTTTGTGGCCCTCTGATTTACATCTCATACACCATATATATTCTCTTTTCTCCTTTCCTTTGTTCTTTTTCATATCTTCAACCTGTAAAGATAAACTAGTTATTTGATTTAAAATCTGGCTCATACTTGGAATGGATTATCCTACATGAGTTTCTTCTAATTTCATGGAAATCTCCAATACTTCAGCCTATGAAGTGACTTTTTGTTGCATCATAGGAACTATGATATGTGGCAGGAGGGTAGCGATGGACCATTCTTTATTCTCTTCATCTGGGATCTAAAAACTTAGATGACCTGTCAAATTCTTAAACCTCTGATCAAAATCCCAAATAGGTTTAGTCACCTTCTTCTTTATTTCCTTCAACTCTGTAATGCACTGTGACTCCAACTTAGGCTTCTTGAATTCTACACTCAATGCAGTCTCAATGCCATTCAACATTTTAGACTGTTCAGGTCCTAAAGAAAAATTCATATACCATCTCAGTGCACGGTTCCTCAAGGTAGTACTAAACTGAGCTCTCTTAATAGCTTCGTCTGTGACTTGCTTAGTGCTCCAGATAACGTCCAATAATAACCAGTGCTGGTCAGAATCCTCAGATCCATCTCCTCTAAAAATATGCAACCTCATTTCATCTTCCATGGACTTTCCTTGGTTTCTTGACTTAGTATGTACTAAACTACTTGTAATAGTAATATGAGTGCTCTGATTACTCTAGTTACATTGGATACTTAATTATGCTAAAAAAATAGGAGGAGTAATAATACTTACTTCGTCAATAGGTGCAGTACTTGAAGTTTCAGTTTCTCCTCGGTAAAGTTCTTCAGTCTCTACTTCCTCTTCCCTTGCAGACTCTAAATACTCTTCGTCTGTTAGATCTGCTTCTTCTCCACTATAGAATCCTTCGTCTCCATAATTCTTCTTAAACAAGTTTGCATGAGGAACCTCTCTAAATTATCTCCCACTATGCATGTGTCCATCCTCTATGTCATTGTCGTTGTCTGAATTCTTGAACCTAAGATTTAAAATCTGACTGATTAATGTATCTTCAAGATATTCTTCTCATGCAATAGAATCTGAGTATTTAACTTCTAGAAGTGTAGAAACTTTCCTCTAGGTCCCTTAAAGAAATACCTCTCTGCTTGACTATATGATTCCACTCTGTCAATAGAGAACTCAGTAATGTACCCTCCAATAGTGATATCAAACCAGAGATCTACTGCTCTAGACATAAGGTTATCAAATCTCTTGACCTTCTTGATCAACGTCATTGTCCAAACCACAGGTGGTATAGATCTAATTTCAAACTGCGTGTCTGCTAGTCTATCTAACCACTTGTATAGCTCCTTATGAACTCCTGTATATAAAATTTTGTACATGTATGTAAATATGTACCTCCCCAACCAGTCTTTTGTAATAATTCTAGGGTTATTGTTCCGAGCTACGATGAAGTCCCTTTCTTGTTCTTTTATCTAGTTCTAAATTTCCATCTTTGATGGAAACCACCTTGACATTCCCTCAAAAATATCTTGGTCCCAACAATAGAACCATTTTTTGGCACAGGGGAAGACCCAGGGTTCAACTCTAACAGGGCACCAACAAGCCCTAACTACTATCCCTTTCGAAAACACCTGCGAAGTAGATGAAGTCTCACTCAAAGTAGCAATAGGGGGGTTGTGGGACATAGGTGTCTACAACCATAGGAAATGCAAGGTCAATCCAGAACAACAACACAATATAACCTAGAGATTCCTTAACAATCTTATACTTATCTTCGTGAAGTTAGCATATACATTATATCTTTAATAGGGATAACAACCATGCAATAACAATATAACAGATAACAAATAATACAACATCAAACACAAAGAACAACAATATTTACGTGGTTCACCCTCTCCCTAAGGCTACGTCCACATAAATTTGTTTCTTGATATTATTAGAAGAAAAAATACAGTTCTATATACACACTTAGCTACAGATCTCTCTCTCTTTCTCTCTTTCTCTTCCCTCCCTGCACACCCAGATGTAGGGTTGATCTTCGCACCCAGTTGAAGATCCAGAATACAAACTCTCTTACAAAAAAACACTTCTCTCTCAATATCGTTCTTATCAACAATAACAGTAACCAAAAGATCAACAAAAACAACCATAACCGACCTTCTCATCTCTTCAAGACATTTATTTATACATTACATGACTCTCAGAAAACCTTATACCGAATTCTAGGTGTAAAAACCCTAGATCCAAAACCGTAGGTCTAAAATCGTAGGTCCACATGACCCATGTTTTTAGGGCTTCACTAGCATGTCCTTCCTTATTTTCTGCAAGTTACTCCAAAGAATCCATTAGTGTCTTCTTTCGCTTGATGAGTTGTCCACGATCCATATTCTCTGATGCTTTATCTTCGTTGATCTTCTCTTTCAATGGCTTGCTTTTCCTTACTTCATTCTTTATTTTCTGCTTCTTTAACCACTTCGACCCTTCCTCAGTTTATGTTCCTTCCGTGCAGTTCATACTTCATATTTATTCTTCCTTAGTACATAACCAAGGGACAACAACAACTAATCTAAATTATTTTCCAGTTTGTACTTTCCTTCTCTGTACTCTCTTAGTATTATTCTCAGGAATATTAGTCTTGATTTGTGTTTCTGGAGATTCTTCATTCCCTAGAACTAGGTACAGTGCATTGTGCAACTTTTCTGTCAACTGGTCATTCCCAAGAATATCAGAAACTAACTGAAACCAAAGGTCAACTACATTTTTTGGTTGCTTAGGTTATCTCATTGGGACTACATGGTTTCTGGGTGCAGGGGGTGAAGAAGGGACTTGTGTGATATTAGGGTAAACAATAGGATGAGGGGGTTTCTCTTGCATCTTAGGGCTAGGGATATTCTGAAATAATTCTATGGCATTTTTAAAGAACAACGTTTGTTTCAGAGGATTATACATGTCTTCCTTAGGTGCTTCTTTTTGGATTTGAGGTAAATGATCAACATCAATGCCAATATTTTCTCCTCCTTAAGTAATGATATTAAGGTTGGGAAGTTGTCCCCTAGTAACTCTCTTGATCTCTAAACTGATGAAGTTAGTTCCTCATTAGTGTACCCGATTTTCCCATTTTGCAATTAGTTCTGGGAAGTCTTCAGTTGCATTCACATTGGTTCTGCAGTGAGAACACCATGGATGCCTCATATCAGGACAATCTCTAGCCATGTGGCCTTGCTAATCATTGTTATAGAAACTACCTGGTCCTGTTCCCCCAGTTCTTACTCCTCTGAAGTTTCCTCCTACTCCACCTCCTCAACCTCTTCTCGATCCCTAAGGGGTTTCATTCACCCTAAATGTGGTTCGATCCATCCTATCCGCAACTGCATCCAACGCTCTACAATGATTCAGAGTATGTGTGGTAGATTTGAAAAACTCACAATGTACAATATTCGGTACTGTTGAATACTTATTAATATTGGGGCACTATCTTGGCCCATGCCCATGGATTCGACAAATCTTGCAATACTCAACTGTTGGCACTACTTGACTACATAGAAAAGAATGATATGGGGTGGGGTTATGGAATGATAAATTCATAGATACTTGAACAAATCCTCTTATGGGTCCTGATGAAGGTCCCATCGGATTCTAAGGAGGTTCCATTCCCCTCATTCGTGGACATGCATTCGCCAGATGTCCTTCTGTGCAACATCTGGTACACCAGACCTGCAGTCGTCTTGGTCTAGGTACCGTAAATTCTTGAATCTTTTTTGTACGAACTGATATTTTCCCTTGTAATTGCGCCAAATTTGCATCTGATGGGGATTTGGTCACTCTCAGGCTACCCGAATATCCTACCATGGCTTCAATATTCATTGATTGTTCCAAGGAATCTGTCAAGGTGGCTATACAATGTTGCATTAACAAAATCCATGTAAGAGGTAGAAATCCCTGAATATACCATTATATTTTATGTTCCTCATGAATTGGATGTGATAACCTCCCTATAACATCTTTAAAATTCTGACTATATTCCCCTGTGGATTCACCTTCCCTTTTTTGAATCTCACACAACTCAGATAGATCTTGTTATTCTGACTGAGGTAGATTAAGCTCCGCTATGAACTTTGTTCATACCTGGTCAAGTGTGAACTCTTGACCTTGAATTGTTAGCACTCCTCACTCAATAAACTTCATGTACCATTTCAGAGAATAACCTCTCAAGGTAGTTTGAAACTCAACCAATTTATTTTCATCTGGAGTCCCTTTGGACCTCCAGATTGTTTCAAACAAGAATCAATGCTTCTCAACATCTTCATCTCCCTTACCCAAGAATTATGGGTATTGAGAAATCGAACCTCTTGCGTTACCAACCATTATTGATATTATTTGTCCTATCAAAATAAAACCTAACGGTCCTGGTTGCAACCTACCAGGGGATCCCAATATCCTCCCTGTACTCACACTTACCGGTTGTGACTGACTAACTAGATGTACTAGAACAAAAATAGCATAAGAAAGTAGTATCAAATTTACCACTTCTATAGAAGACACTTGGGGTATGGGTGATTCTGGCGTCACTGGATTTGGGGTGGGTTTATTTGTTCTGGGGGGTCTCATTCTCATCCTTTGGAGTGGTCTCTTCATCTGGATCCCCCATATTTCCTGGCATCAGGTCTGAATATTCTCTTTCTTCTTCAAGATCCATTCTGACTTCCCTCTCCCTTTCTTATACACCTTCTCCTTCTTGTCCACCCTCCTAGGGACTTCTTTCTTTCTGTTCTTCTCTCTCACTTAATCTTTAACTGGCTAGTCTTTCCTGTCTTCTCACATTTCACAACTCTTCCATCTATCCTTCCTCTACTTCTCCTAGTCTAAATTTTTTCCGCAATTTCTTAGACTGTTTTTCTACTTTCTTTATCTTACCATGCCACCACTTCTCAACTATAGCATCTCTTTTCAAGGCTCACTCATCTCTTGAATCCATTTCTTTCTACTTCCCTCATTTTTCAAATAACCCTCTCCCCTCTCTCAAGCCATGTCTCCACCCCAAGCGAGGGTGTTTATGTTGCCATCTTAGTCAGGGAAATAGTCAACATACACTCCATTAAGAAAACCTTAATACACAAGGGGGATTTCCCTCAACAGTCTTCCACTTGCGTATTTCTTGAAATCTTATTCTTCTGATGAAAAATATTGATGATTCTCAGCTCCGAACTCGATAATGTATCCTTCTAATGTGGTATTGACCCATAAATTGATTTCTCATGTTACTAGGATATCTAGCCAATGAAGTGATGCAATATTTTTTGTATCCCAAGTGCATGTCTTCTTCACTCGTTCTTGGAATTATGGACATTCTTGGAGCCTATATATCCAATGGAAAATTTATTTTGGGAACTTAACCCGGAATATCGCGTACTGGTCACTAGATCTTTCCGAGTAAAATACTACCTCATGTGTATCTTTCACTGATTTTCCTCTCATATCTGTTTATTTCCATATGAAGGTGTCACAATTTATCTCCCACTAGTGGTCAATATTAGATCTGTGAATCCATGAAAGCATTCTCCCTACATGTTCCCTTTTAATGCAAGTCCCAACAACAAAACCATTTTGTTGGAATAGAATTGATCAGACCAGGGTCCTTCTCAGGTTACCAATAAAAGGTATCATGTAGTCTGGAGCGCTGGCATTTTCATCTCCTCTGGAGAGAAGAAGTCTCACCTGAAGCACAACCAATCCAGAAGGATAGGGAAGGGAAAGGAGAATACTTGGGTGGGTTCCCATAAAATTCAAGATTCACCATGATATTGCGCAAAATAGATTGATTATAGAACATATCTAAACTCATGCATACAAGAACTAAATATACTTAAGTTGTGAAAATAATTCATACACAAATACATCATATTGAGCTTACCAATTATAAAGAAATACTGTAAATATACAATGCATAAGCATAAACAAAGTATGACACATTATATTTCAATATTTCGGGTCCTTCCTCATCTATTATCTTCAGAACCTATCGAATACAATCTTAGAGATACATATTGGTACTTTGTTATAGACTTCTGACTCCAGACTCATGTCACGGAGCTCTATATACCCAAAATTGTATACATATTACATTTACAAAACCTTTTCTCGACTAAACCCATCAACAACATTTGATTAACAACAACAAAACCCAACCTATCAACACTAGCCAACCCAACCCAACAAGAACCCTCTTACAATAGTATTCATATGATATATAGCCTGAGTGGGATCTTCTGGCTTTGGGCTCGCATGCTTTCTTGTTCTTTTGTAACTGATTTTTCCCCGTTGGCGTTGCATTGTCCCTTTCCACAACTAATTTCTATTTCTTTTACTTTCTCCATTGTCTAGCTTCTTCTGTAGCTTTCGTAACTCATTTTAAACCAAAACTGGGACTGTAGTCCTTCTTCGACAGTTTCAAATCCAAAAATGAAGGACCCAATAGTTGATGCACTCATTGATGGTACAAGTTGAGGTATAGGTTCGTGCATGGTTGATGCACTTGTTTATGGTACATGTTGATTACAGGTTGTTTTGACATGTTATTATGACATTATATTTGTATAGGTTTGATGCATTTTTTTATAGTACAGGATGAGTTATAGGTTGATGTATGGTACATGTTGGAACAAGTTATTGGTACAAGTTGTTACAGGTTGATTACAGGTTGACTGGCATAGGTTTACAATAGTATATCTCACAGTGATAGTGTGACAGTGGTTCCATCATTCTACTTCTACGTCAGGGCGGTTGGACGGGGCAAGGACAGGTGGTTACAACCACCTTCTGGTTGTAGCCAAAGAACATAGGGGGTTGTAGCCTCCTTTTGGTTGTATCTAGAGAATTGGGGAGTTGGAGATTCCCTCAGGTTTTAGCCTCCTTCTAGTTGTATCCAAAGAATTGGGGAGTTGGAGCTTCCCTCAGATTGTATCCTAAGAAACTAGGGGGTTGGATCCTCCTTCCAGTTGCATCTAGAAAACAAAGGAGGTTGGTGCTTCTAATGAATGTAATTCTTAAAGAAATATAAGAAAAATCATTCCATGGTTTTGTCCTGCTTTGGGTTTCCACGTAAAAACACTGGTGTATTGTGTATGTGTATGATTTCTCATTTGTTCATTGTTTATTTACTCTGCAACTATTGGATGATAATGCTACATTGATATAACACTTGAATTTTGTGGTTAAAAGGGATTAAATTTCTCTATTACCGATTCACCCCCCCCTCAGTAATCCAACAGTATGTTATTCAACCATAAATAAATTGTGCAAGAAGTAGTATTTGTTATAGAATTCAATTGTCTTACCAACTCATGGGTCCAGTTACTCAGAGCTATAGATCAATATCTTGCAGTATTCTCCAATAACCTTTCTAACAATTCATCTAAAATATTCAGAAATTCAGCAAAGAAAATCTCATGTAGATATGTGAACACATACCTTTGTAACCATTGTTCATCATTGATCTCAGGGTTTTTATTCTCTCATTGGGAAAATTTACACTCCTTCCTTTCCATACATTCGACGATCTCTACCTTAGTTGGCATCCAAAACATTCCCTCAATTACATATTATGGGTTCTGACAACGTAACCATTTATTGGCATGCATTTATAAGACCCTTTAGATACTGGCCCTTCAACATCACCTACATGAAAGTCAAGTCTCACCTGAGGCATCTACTGGGGCAGCATGAACCAAGTTTCTGCAGGGACGAGGGGATGTGAGGATATCGATCATAACCATTAATACTTATTCACCTTGTGTGCATTATCATTATTTAACATCCTTTTATCAATCAAAAAACCCTATGCATGGCTTCCATTAACTAGCAATTCATTACTTTTACCATAACAGTTGTGTGACATTAACCCATCTAGGATTCATTTATTACCCTACACCCTAGTGTGTAGAAACAATATAACATAGATCACAACGTAACCAACCCACTGAATCATTCATTATTATTGTGCATCAACTAGATGTTAAAAATATATATACTAATCATGCATAAACATAACATCCACGCATAATCACATCAACAAACACATTAGACATAGGATTTTAACGTGGTTCACCCAATCCTTGGGATACTTCCACAATGGTTGGTTTCTTATATTATTCTTCATGAAATACTCACCTTGGGCCTACATACTACGCATACAAAAGATACAACATATTGTAATCCCCAAACCTACCTAGCCACTCTGCAGTGTGAGCCTATCTCTACAAATTCTCAGATATGCTCATATCCCTAAAATATCTTTGTAATACCCCTAGGCCGAAACCAATTGTAAATGTAAATGAAAATGTACTTAATATGGTGAGCTATTTGATATCATTTTTGTATGCACCTTCCTTGGTATAGTGCACACATGTACTGTGCATTAAAATGATGAAGTGTGCACATTCCAGGATACCGTGAGCAACAAACTTAAGTGTGTGTGATTTTGAGGCCAGGGATCCTTTGTGTATATGTTGTGTTGCATAGGCTGGTGAGCCAATTATTATAAGCTAGGAGGATTATGTTTTGAATTAGGCCAGTGATCCTAGATGCTAAAGTCCAGTGATCCTAGATGCTAAAGGCCAGTAAGCCTATTTTTTTATATGTCTCATGATTAATATAAAATACATCGTTGCAAGTAGACCGAACACGATAAAAGAGTATGGGGGACTAAAATCCACTAGTTAGGGAAAGGGGGGCCTAAAGGTTAAGGATAAGGGCTAATCTAGGGAGCTTAAGCCAAAAAGGAATATTATATTAATATTCCTTAAAGTATAAAGTATGGATAATTATTTTATCCTAAGTTCTAAGGATGGGGACAAGTGGGCTAAAGTAGCTCCCAACATGACAAGTGTCAAGTTGGGAACATGCATACATATAAATTATACTTAGTTCATTTTCTAATCATTCCATGATCATTCACACACTCATTGAGTTGTTCTTTGTACCTCTCTGTACTTGTATCTATACCCAAAACAATACCATACCCGTACCTATACATGCACCTATACTTGGTTATCTTGGGATTTGAACTAAAGAAGCAGGTTGTCAGGCCCATGGGATATTAAAGAAGTGGGTTGTCAGGCCCATGAGAAATTTCTCTCTAGGTGAGATAATTGTTGGGAATTGATTTCCTGAAGGTGCTAAACTTCAACTACAGGGCTCTAAGACTTCATATCTAGCCTATTGTTGAAGCCTTGGAAGGGAAGTGGGGTAGCCAAGGGACTATTGAGCAGAGAAGGGGCACACTTCTTGTGGTGGGACATGCATGTGGGGAATGAGGGACTGTAGGCTATTAGTTTGATTTGGCACCTGTGATAGAGTCTTTCTTGTTGTCTGAGATACATCAGCCTAGTTAGGAATCCCTTTACCCAGGTGGAGTTTAGTCCCAACTCGGGGGTGACCCACTACTGAGAGTGATCAAAAGTGTGGTCTAAGGCTGGAAGGTTCATGGAAGGTATGCACGCAGTTGGTGATATTCTTACCAAGATAAGTGTCAATTGTGTGTTAATTTATAAGTTGCATTATTAATTATGTGTTTATTTTTATTTGTTTTTTAGTGTGTGGTTTATACCTGTCATTATATTAATGGGTATGACCTGTCTTTGCTGCATGTATATTTTTACTATTATTTCCATATAAATCTGTGCATTTACAAAATTTATTTTTTTATTTTAAGTTATATATATAAAGTTCCGCAAGAGTTTATGTGTGTATATGATTTAATTTGCATACAGTTCAAAATTGTTTATGTGGCATAGCCCAGTTGGATGCTAGGGATGTTACAATATGGTATCAAAGATTCAATTTTCAACACTGAGCCTAGATGGGCCGAGAAAGTTGAATTTAGGAGAAACTTCATAGAGAGTTGATTTTGAAGTGGAAAAATTTGAAGTTACAGAGCATCCATGGTAAAAAGTAACTACAATTGTGTGGAATTGGGCAACAACCCCAATTTCTGTTGTTAAATTCATGGGAAAATTGAGAAATTTGTCCAAGTGGTGAGATAGTATTGATTTTATATCTGTTCTAGCAAATTCAGACCCAGAATTGGTCGAATTTAAAGTTACATGGAAGCCATGACAAATGGAGCGAGATTAATTGATTAAAATTCTCAATTCATGAATTGAGTTTGGGAATTTTTTTTTCTAAGAATGTCAACCAACAATGATTTGTTGTTGCAGAGGTTGAATTGTTGTTATTAGTGTTGCACCTCTTTTGTCACCTTAGTGAGCAAAATAGAGGTGCTTGCAAGCTTAGTTGGGTTTGCTAAGCAGGATAGATGCAAGGAAAAGGGTTAGAAAAAGAAATATAAAACAATAACTAAGATTTAAACTAAGAAATAAAACAACAACTAAATTTATAAACATAGGGACATAAGGACAAAAGAAACAATGAGACCCATGTCACCAATGATAAGGCTGATATTAGTGAAAGAAAACACCGAGAAGCAAGGGGACTATGAGTCCCTTATTCCTCCAAGGGAGGGCTCTTGGACCCCCATAAATAAGCTCTTCTTACAACTTTGAAAATGAAAATGAAAATGATGAAAGAATTCTTTGCTAATACACTCAAGGGGTGAGATGGATTTCCCAATGCAATGATGCAAGTATACTCTTGGAAAAGATAGAAGAGTCCTCAAGAGAATAATGGAAGCATAACTTTGCTTTGAATTCCTTCAAAAATGAAGTGTATCCATGACCTTTTTATATCATTCCTTTGAGTTATTGTCCAACTAGTTTGTAGTGTGTAAAGAGGCTAATTAGGGCATTTCTAGGTCTTTGACTAGCCACCTAGTCGAATCCAGTCCAGATTTGAGTGTCAAATCAACTTGGAAGTTGAACCAGAAGTGGGTGGGAGGCCGACCACTCTCATAAATGTGTCGTTTCTCAGGTGCGTGGCTTTTTGCGACAATAGTCGCGCATCGCGCGCATGTGCACGAATCTTGCATTTCTATTTCGCGCATGTGTGCGCACGCCCTGTGTCTTCATAACGCCCTTTAATTTTTGCACTATTTGTATAGTTTTTGACCCTTTTTGAATGATTTTGCGTTAATTCAGGTCCATGGATGATCTCATAACTGTTTGACGATGCTGAATTCTTGTAACCATTTACGGACAAAATTTCAGTGATAACAGATGCCCCCTGATGGATGAGGTTAGGAGCATACGTATAGCCGAAATCCATCAATGTTTCTTCTACTGAGAGTGTTGTTGTAAGAGAGAGAAATAGTGGGATTGTCCAGAGAGATCAGTTGGAGAGAAAAAGGAACCGGTAGAACTCAACCTTCCATAAGGTGTGTAAAAATAAATTGTGTACAAACGAGGAGGGCATGCCCCATGCTCATGTCATGTAACTCAACAAGAGGAATGAAGTGTTGATGTAGACAACTGCAGTGCCCTCAGTGGCGGTTGTAATAAAGGTAGAAGACAATTCTGCGGAGGAACATACTCTGAATAGTAGGCAGTGACATCTATAAGAAGTATCACGGATTCTGTAGGCATTGATAGCCCAACCAAGTTCATAGGTCTTCGGCAAGTAAAAGTACTAACTACAATAGTTGCAAAGTAAGACCCACCATAACATGAGAAAGTGTTGATGTCGAATGTTATGGGGGTCAACGACAGCAGGGAGCAATTGTGGTTCTCCCTGTGTCATTCGAGATCTCTCATTGGAATGGTAATGAGAATCGAGATACTGTCGCCCTTCTGGAAAACTGTGCTGATGTCGACAAAAAAGGGGGACACGACTCCCTGAAGAAAATGGATTCATGAAATATACTAGGGGAGGTGAGGAATGGGAGGAGGTACATGGATGAAGTCAATAAGTAGGAAGACTCAAGACTTCCCTTGGTTGGGGTATATGTGATATAAAAGTGGTCACAACCATTCAACGAGGTCGAGTGTTCGGGGGACAACAAGACAGGGGATAAGTTGTGCCAGAGGCGGGACAAAGTGAATAAACTTAGAGGGCAGAGGTAAGTGGCATGTGGGGTACTATGAAGATATGGACGATGTCATCAAGGGTAAATGATAAGTAATGCCCCAAGGGTGACATGGGTTGCATTGGCCAAAAAGGGAAGAAGGTCACCAAAGGTGACGACAAAAAGGTAATGTAACTACTGGAAAAAAAGGCGTTTGTACAATAAATAAAGAATAATTTGGAATAAGTGTGCAAATATAGAAATGGTTGTCCCAATGTGATATGGTTGGCCTGGGTAGGGCACAGTTTGCTTGGAGAACTGGTGGAGGGTGGGGGCCCCATGGGTGGGTTTTTGTATGAGGTAAGTGAAATGAAGGGAAATTTGCAGATGGGAAAACTAATTGTGGATGAAATGGAGGGTTCATGATACTGTGGAGGTGCAGTCAAAAATAGAACCGTGAAGAGATAATCTGGGAGTCCATTTGGGAAAGTTAGCAAAATGAGGAGAAGGAGTATGTGGCTGATTCATGACATGATGTAAGACTATTGAGACTCCCATCCCTAAAGGGTTGTTGAAAAACAATATGAGTGTCAAAGGCACAAAAGGGTGCTATGAATGGGACAACTCATGTGGGTAAGAGTGCTACTGGGTGACAGTACCGAGGATGCAAATGGAGGTGTTGGTACTGCAGAGCCGGAAATGGGGATCCTAGAGGCAAATGTCAGAGGGTGTGACTAGAGATGCAAGTAAGATTCAGAGGGAATGACTACATGCCAGTATTGAGTATATACCTGAAGGGGTTGCGTTGATGTATGATGACCAAGTACCTACACACATGAAAACCAAATACCCGACATGAACAATATCTAAAGAGAATCAAACATATGAGAATTTATTTGATAATTTTGAATATGGGCATGAGTACCTGGTTTGGGTATGAAAAAATGGCATCCCAGGGGCTCATGATGAAAAGAGGCCCAGGGACTATCATGATGTAGATGAAAAGATGTTGATCTCGTGGCTGAAGATGGATCGAGAAATCGACAGCTGGAGCTCCCAGAATGGTGAGTGGAAGTTTTTTCGAAAAGGCCTATATATAGTTGTAGGCCCCAGATTGCCACCTCATTTGTACTTGTTGCTATAGTGACTGGACGAGAAGTATTCAGAGAATATTTGGAGATTATCGAAGGATGAGGCATCCAATCAAGGACCAATGAGATTTAGGTTAGTGTTCTGATCATCCTACATAGGATTAGGGTTTCCTTTTTTGGGCAGGGGTTGTATGGAGGGTTGTACAGAGGGTTTTATTGGTGTGGGCCCCCACATGCATGGGAAATCCAGAAGTATGCATTCACAAGTGTGTTCCTGCCCACCGGATAGGTGCACATGGGGGTGTTGATAAGGGGGACAAGGGCGCACACTATGTGGACGCCTGTTGGTTGCATAGCTACGCATGTGTGCATGGTTGTGTAATGGACAGGCATGCTTTAAAGCGTGCATGTGTTTGTTATAGGGGCGCATGAAGGCACACCTGTATGTTGAGCAGGCACACACTCGTGCACACCTAAAGGATGGATAGGTGCATCTGAGAGCGCGCATGTGTAGTGAACAAGCACGCATACGTGCGTGCCTATGGAGTGAACAGGTGCGCACGTGTGCACGCCTGTGGTTTAAATAGTCGTGCCTTGGGGCAAGGTTGACGGGTGTAAAACTTATCTTGTTAATGTT
Source organism: Picea engelmannii (assembly GCA_009831015.1). Classification (NCBI taxonomy): domain Eukaryota; kingdom Viridiplantae; phylum Streptophyta; class Pinopsida; order Pinales; family Pinaceae; genus Picea; species Picea engelmannii. The sequence goes on along the minus strand of ML786636.1, from coordinate 800,827 downwards.
GTTTATAGTCCATTTGGCTGACTTAGGACTATTTTATATGGTTGCAGGCGATCATTGTACACGATACTGGTTGGTTGGTGAGAGCGGGATTGGTCCCAACTGAGAGACGTCATGGCTATAGAGGAGCTGGGGCTACGTGCAACTTTGGAAGCCTATGGGTTGCTGAAGTTCTTTGAGTGCCCGTTGATATGGGCACAGGAGTATATCCTACAATTCCTTATCCGGATGTGGAGTCCGGACCTGAATTGTTTCATAGTGCGGGGAGAGCAGATTTCCTTCACTGTGGTGGAGGATGTATACTTTTTGACTGGGCTCCCATTTCGGGGGATGCCCCTACCGGCGGAGACGGTGTTACCGAGGGATGTGTCATTAGCGACAGTTGGATGGAGGTATTGTTCAGGGGAGAACTTTATGTCTGGCACTGTTGTGAGCATTGGGGTGATGGATGCCCTAGTGCATCGTTGTATAGCAGCGATGATTGTGAGAGTTTATGGGTCTCTTGTGATGCAACAGATCAGTGGTGGTCACTTTTGTGTGATGGAGAGGGTGTTGGCTGGTGAGCACTTCACTGCATGCCAGGACGGTAGGGCAGCTGGACCACTGTCGGTGCATGGATACATGAGAGTTTTCCTTCGGGTCCATCCTAGTGGCCTGGTTTTTGGAGAGGCTGCCTATGTTGCGCCCTAGGATTTTATTGCGTGCGCCTAGGGCACGAGAGCCACGACTAAAGTGATGGTCGACTGTTTTTCTTCGCCACGGTGGTGGCGAGGGTGGCCACTTCTTTACTGCTGAGGTAGTGCAGGTGTGGTGGCAGATGCCGCAGGTGATATTGTAGTTCCCCTATGCTGGGGTGGACTTCCGAGAGGATCCAGGGATGGTGTTACCTTCATGGGAGGTGTTTAACCGTCGAGGTATGTTGATGATTTTGATATATATATTTTTTGAGATAGCATGACATATGCATATGATATAGATGTTGATACTATATGTTTCTTATTTGTATGTGCAGATGTGGCACGTAGTGGGCGCGAGGTGGAGTTGTGGAGAGCACCGACTCATCAGGAGCCAAAGAGACCACTGCAGGTTGGAGAGAGACGTCGGCGTGAGGACGCTGAGGAGAGACCAGCTGATCCTGAGAGAGAAGCGAGGAGACGCCGGTTTGATGACCCTGGTGTCGAGTCATCACATGCTCCTCCAGCGGAGGCCAGAGTAGATTTTGAGGACATATGCCGTTGCCTGGAGGCGGTGCTACAGGGCGTGCCTGAGGGAATGTGGTCTCGTATCTAGGATGAGGGCATCCTAGAGAAGTGTGTGGGGATTCCGCTGCCATGGCAGGCCGTGGTATGATGGGCAGTGGTAGCAGGTGCTGCGATGACTGGACGACTACCTTCGGGGCAGGAGGGACCAGTAGTGGGTGGGGGACCACCACCTGAGGGAGGGGTAGGAGGTGGTGCTCTAGAGGCACCTTGAGTGGTGCTCTATGTTTTGTTGTATTTTTTTATATAGGCTGGTGAGCCCATTTTGTACCGAGGTGCTTCACTGGCCTGCGAATACTTGTATTTTTGTATGTAAACATTTGGATGACACTGTGGACCATTTTATATATACATGAGTATACATTTTGAGATCTATGTGGTGTTTACATGTGTTTTGTTAATGTGCTAATGATGTCTAATCTATATATGCTGTGACATGTTGTTGATGTGTTTATGTATGTGTAGAGGTAGCTTGATGTGATATATTCCTGTCTAACACAATATTAGCTACGTTATCTGTAATTTGATTCAATTGTCTTGGAATATGTGTAAATGTAATGGAATCAAAATGTCGAGATAAAAGTCTAACCTGCAGGTATTTGCAAAAGAGGCAAGGATCGCGTATGCGGTACACATTGTTGAGCTAGAGAACGACTAGTTGAGAGTTGAGAAAGACACTAAGGTGACGAATACGATGATGTTGGGCATTGGCCAGGAGGCCAATGATGGCAGTGTATTCGACTTGGTTGTTGGTCGTTGAACCCAAACATATGCTGCTCGAATGGAGATAGCACAAATGATAGTTTAAACGTGAGGGATGGAACAAATATTAAAAACACTATAAAAGAAATAACCTACAGTAGAATGACTACGTTTAAGCATAAAATTTCTTTAAGTATAACCCGTTGACGAGTTATTTGAGAGAGAGGCCTTTGGGAGAGGCAAAGATGTATGCGCCTTTAGTGAGGCAATGTTGGATAATGTATGGGCCATGCCATAGTGACTCGAATTTTCCATGGCCAAAGGTATCATGAGCGATATCATAAGCAAGGATGAGGTCACCTTCACGAAATGAGTGAAGGTTGACATGTCGATCAAAGGTAGCCTTTGATCATTTTTTAGCTGCCTCATTGTTCTGTAATGAAGACCGACGATATTAATACAGGGACTCTAAGTTTAGCAAGCGCTTCTCCATTGGAGCAGTGTCGTGTAATAGCTCAATTGCAGTGTGTAAGGTGGGAATTTCACACTCGATGGGAATAGTGGCCTCAACCCCATGGACTAGATGAACTGGTGTGAAACCAGTAGTTGTTTTCACAACCATGCGGTAAGCCCATAGCACGGAAAATAACATATGATGCCAATTGGTCTTATGTTTATTAACCATGCACTGTAACATGGTCTTGAGGGCCTTGTTAACTACTTTGACCTGTCCATTAGATTGAGGGTAATATGGTGAGGCAAACTCATGGGAGAATCCTAACCGAGATGAGAGTTCAACGAAAATCTCATTCTCGAAGTGTTTCCCGTGATAAAAAACAAGTTGGAGTGGTACTCTGAAGCGAGATATGACATTGTTAAATAAAAAACGTGTTGCGGTGTCAATGCTATTGTTGAAGGTGGGCATAGCTTCAGTCCATTTGGTGAAGTAATCGACTACGACAACAATGTATTTGTGTCCATTGCTGGAGGGGGGATTACAAGTCATGAAGTCAATGCCCCATTTACAAAAAGAGCCAACAGTGATGACTGGATAAAGAAGAGCAGGGTGTGCTCGGGTTTTTTTGGCATAAAGATGACACTTCTCGCATCATTTCACGGCATGAATGCAATCGTGAAACAAGGTAGGCCAAAAGTAACATACTTGAATAATCTTCTGAGCAGTGGATATTCCTAAAATATGCCCCCCACATGTGCCATTGTGGCAGTCGTTCAAGACTATATCGGCCTCGTCAATGGTCAGGCATCGATGAAGAATGGTGTCGACCCCTCGCCAGTATAGGATGTCTCCCATGAGGAGGTAGCCGGCGACCTAGTGGTGAATATGACGACAATCATCTCGTGAAAGGTGGTTACCAAAATTTTGAGTTTGGAGGTAGACGAGGAGGTCACTGTACCAAGGATCATCCGAAGTGATGTAAACGAGGTGTTCGTCAGGAAAGTCGGTATTGACAGGGGCACTGGTTGTGTCAGAGGGGAGGGTCATGAAAAGTTCAGCAAGAACGAGAGATTTCTTTCTCTTGGGTGTTGAGAATTCAAGATCGTACTCCTAAAGGATAACGATCCATCGAGCAAATTTGCCGTTAATTTGTCGATGACTAAGCAAGTATTACATATGGTTGGAATCTGCTACAACCTTAGTTGTGTGAAGTAGAATGTAGTGACGCAGTTTTTGGACTGCGGGGACGACTACAAGAGCTATTTTCTCTTCGTGTTTATACTTCAAGGGTGGCCCTGAGAGGTTTTTACTAACGTAATAAATGACATGCTCACGATTGTCATCACCTAGCTAAACGAGAACTCCTACTATTTAAACAGTTGATGCTGATACGTAGAGGATATAGTCGCAATTGTAGTCAGGTGCACTAATTAATGGGGTATTGGAGAGCACCATTTTAAGATCGTCAAATGACTGTTGGGCATGTTCATCCTAGTGAAATGGGATGTCATGACATAGTAAGCGAAGGAAACCATGTGCGTGAATGATGTAGTCTGGGACAAATCATCGTAGAAAGTTAGCCTTGCCTTGTAGGCTCTGAAGTTGACGTAAATTCCAGGGAGGTGGAATTTCAATAATAGCTTGGAATTTGAGGGGATCCATGGTAATACTTCTTTGGGAAACAATGAAGCCGAGGAGGCGCCCTGCGGTGACGCATAATACACAATTGAGGGGATTCAAGAGGATGTTGTACTGATGACACTGTTGGAAGATGATTTGTAAATCATCAAGATGTTGAGTGCATTTCATGGATTGAGTGGTGAGGTCATCCAAGTATGCGAGGATGATATGAGCCAGATAGTGAAAAATGTATGTCATCACCCGTTGGAAATTTGCACCAGCATTCTTTAAGACAAACGGCATGACACAATATGAAAAAGCGCCCCAAGGGGTAGTGAATGCAGTTTTGTACTGATCGGCTGGGTGAATTTGAATTTGATTATAACCCAAGAAACCGTCTATGAAGGATAGAGCCTCATGGCCTGCACAGTCGTCGATAATTTGATCGATGAAAGGCGTTGGAAAGTTGTCTTTGGGACATGCATGATTGAGATCACGAAAGTCTGTGTAGACGTGGATAGTGCCCTATTTTTTATTAACGGGTACAGAGTTGGAAACCCATGAGGTATAGGCGATGGGGTAGATGAACCCAACAACACATAATTTGTCAATTTTGGCTTTGATGGCCGCTTCTTTGGATGGGTGTAGTGGTCGTTGTTTTTGACGAACTGGTGTAATGTCGGGCCAGGTGTCGATGCGATGTTCGACGATAGAGGGATCAAGGCCAGGCATTTCTGTGTGTGACCAGGAAAAAATATCCCGATATTCATGGAAGAGGGCTTCATAGGCGGTGATTTCTTAAGGAGTGCAAGCATCTCCAATGGTGATTTCCTCGACGACGCTATTTTTGATAGAAATGTTGATTTTAATGGTCGGGGAAATGTTGGCCATGTTGCCTTATTCAAAAGCATCAAGGGAAGGAATGGGGTTTTTGAACCAGACGATAGGCCCTGATGGGATAAAATCCTTGGTTTCGACTGCGTAGATGGGGTGTTGGTTAGGAGGCATGGAGGCTTCCTGTGGAAAGAAGAGTGCGCAGTGGTGTAGCACATCCCATGGGTAGTCAGGGTTGTTTAACTCTTCTAGTATTTCCTCATCACAGTGGAATTGGCAGGAATACAAGGGGTCATGAAGAGTTATATCAGTGACTGTTGTCATGTGGTTGGCCCCTGTGGATGAAGAAGTAGGGGGAATGACGTGAGGAAATTGTGAGGGTTCACTCGACATAAACCAAATGTCGAATTACTGAGGAGCACCTGTGGTAGTTGGGTGTGAAATTTCCATAGGGAAATGAGTGGGAGAGTTGGGGGGTGAATCCTCAGATAAGTCATCCAAGAACCATGGAGGTGTTGGAAGAGCCTCGAGTTTGGGAGAAATGACATGAAGAATCTCTAGTGACGAGGTAAAGTCAACCATCGATTCTGTGGGTCTTTGAAACAGGTTCAATTGGCGTTGCCTATATTCAATGATCATAGGACATTGGTATGTAAAATGATCTAATGATTCACATAGAGAGCAAGGGCATCTCATACGTTCATTGACTGAAGTTGTGACATAATGGATGTCAGTGATTTCTGGTAAGGATGACGTAGCTAGAATGGGTTTGCTTTGGAATATTTGGCGTACTATGGCTAATGTTTGCCGAAATCATGGCAATGATGGGAAATGGTGGGTATAATGGCCATATTTTGAACATATAGCGCAAGAAAATTTGGTTTGCAACCCTTTACTACTTGAATG
>ML786636.1:749596-783746 GCA_009831015.1 Picea engelmannii | reverse complement strand
TGCATGGTGTATTGTGGTGTATTGGTGTAACTCTTATACTATTGTTCATTGCTCATTGGATATAATTGAATGGTTTAAGTATAATTTGGAAAAGGTTTTTAAATTGTACTTGATACTGATTCACCCCCCTCTCAGTATCAATAGTGTGGTGCATCTTTAAAACGTACTTGAAATCATTTTTAAGAAGGCTAATGGCCTTCCCCACATCTCAAAAACTTTACAATGTGAATTTTTTGCATAGATGCACGGGTCTCAGTGGAGACAGAGGCGCACAGAGTGCACACGCACAGACCAAAAAGAGTTAATGAGCGCATGTGCGTAGAACAAAACTGTGACATGAGTGCATGTGCGCACGATGCACGTCTGTGGGCCTAAAAAAATATGCACAGGTGACACACGGCCGTGAATGAAAATTATATATGGAATTCTCCCAATTAAACTTGGAATTGGATGATTGGCAGGTTAGCTTAGGTCAATTAGTGCACCTGCAAGTTAAATAAACCAAAAGAAGAGCTAGAAAAACCCAAATGGGGTAGGAAATTGATACCTTTCCCCAGTGGAGTCTCCAATCTGTTGCGCCTCTTTCTTCACCTTAGTGAGAAAAATAGAGGTGCTTTCAAGCTTAGTTCGGTTTGCTAAGGAGAACAACTGCAAGGAAAAGGGCTAGAAAAATAAATATAAAACAATAACTAAGATTTAAACTAAGAAATAAAATAACAACTAAATTTATAAACATAGGGATATAAGGACAAAAGAAACAATGAGACCCATGTCACCAATGATAAGGATAATATTAGTCAAAGAAAACACTGAGAAGAAAAGGGACTGTGAGTCCCTTTTTCCTCCAAGGGAGGGCTCTTGGACCCCCACAAATAAGCTCTTCTTACAACTTTGAAAATGAAAATGAAAATGGTGAAAGAATTATTTTCTAATCCACTCAAGGGGTGAGATGGATTGCCCAATGCAATGATGCAAGTATACTCTTGGCAAGGATAGAAGAGTCCTTAAGAGAATAATGGCAACATAACGTTTCTTTGAATTCCTTGAAAAATGAAGTGTATCCATGGCCTTTTTATAGCATTCCTCTGAGTTATTGTCCAACTAGTTTGTAGTGTGTAAAGAGGCTAATTAGGGAATTTCTAGGTCTTTGACCAGCCACCAAGTCGAATCCAGTCCATATTTGAGTGTCAAATGAACTTGGAAGCTGAGCCAGAAGTGGGTGGGAGGCCGACCACTCTCATAAATGCACCGTTTCTCAGGTGCACGGCTTTTTGCGACAACAGTCGCGCATCGTACGCATGTGCGCGAATCTTACATTTTTGTTTCGCGCATGTGTGCGCATGCCCTGCATCATCATAGCGCCGTTTAATTTTTGCACTATTTGTATAGTTTTTGACCCTTTGTGAATTCTTTTGTGTTAATTCATATCCATGGATGACCTCATAACTGTTTGACGATGCTGAATTCTTGTAACCATTTGCGGACAAAATTTCAGTGATAACAATTAGGGTGAAATTGAACAAATTTCATAGTTGCATAATGTTTATGGTGAAAATTGGGATTTGTTTTTGGCAAAAGACCCAAATTCTGCAACAGAATTCACGAGGAATTGATGTGCATAAAAATGAATGTGCGCAGGTGGGCACACTAAAAATGAATGATGTGCAGAGAAAATATTTTGATATGTGGAAAATATTGGTGTGCAGGTGCGTGCGCTTAAATTTGGCACTATGAAGAAAAATATTCGCATGCTAGTGTGCATGCTAAAATTTGACACTGTGTGGAAAAATATTGGCATGTGAGTGTGCGCGCTAAAAATTTGGCGTCGGGCGGAAAAATATTGGTGTTCTAGTGTGCACGCTAAAATTTGGCGTTGTGCAGAAAAATATTGGCATATGGGTGCACATGCTAAAATTTGGAGCTACGCAACAAAATATTGGCATGCAAGTGCACGCGCTTAAATTTGACACTACACAAAAAAATATTGGCACGCGGGTCTGCGCACTTAATTTTTAGCAATGTGCTATACAGAGTGGTAATGCACGGAAAATTTTGGCGTGCGGGTGTGGACACTAAATTTAGCATTGCGTGGTGTGCATTGAGGGAGAATGCGTAATAGAGACTCGTGCATTATGCACACACATAATAATGGTGTGTGCGGTGTGCCCAATATTGGCAGAGCATAGATAAATTATGTTGGTGCGCATGCAATGTGGGTAAATGTTGTCACGCGAAAATTTAGTTAATGGTGCCTGGTGGGGGCATACTAAAATTTTACATGGTGCAGTGCATAGAGTAAAATGTGTGCGGAATATTTGCGCATGACACAAAAATTGTGCTCAACAGGTATTACTGCAAGAACCAAAATTGTGCACGATGGATATTGGTGTGCAACACAAAAGTAGTATGCACCAGTTATTGGCGTGACAAAGAATTTATCCACATTGATTATAGGTACGTGGAGCATGTGATACCTTATGGTGTTGCTTCACATGCTAAATATGGGCATACAGGCTCAAATTTGTGTGTGCAAAATCATTTGGATGGTCTACAACAATAGAAAATGAACAAATTTTTGCGACATTTTATACTGTTTGAAGGTCATCTTTTTGCAGCATGTTTTTGAGGCCCTTAACAACATTTTTATCTACTCAAAAACCATGAGAACAAAGTATACAAAGGTATAGGTTGTCTCTACAGCTCAAATGAAATATCCCAGAGAGAGATTTTTAATGGTGTAAACCATTCGTCAAATGAAGCTTTTATGAGGAAGTTACAGGACAAACCGTGGAGGGTAAATTTTAAGACCCAACTAAATTCAAAGGGCCATAAATTTATTCTCCATAATTAGATTGAGGTGCATAAGAAGTCATTGGGAAGCTATTGAACCATAGAAGACATTCCTAGAGATGAATTAAATTTCTGGGCATGTTAAAAATGTTTAATATGGAAAAGAAGGCACTTGTATGATTCCAGACCAAAAACACGAATTGGCCTAGAACTTTAGCAGGTTGTAACTAGCAGTCTGAAACCCATAAAAAGGTGAAACTTGGAAAGATTTTCCAAATTATGTATATGAATAAACCCAATTGATATCCTATGAAAATTCCAATGGAGTAGGTGCAAAAATGCATAATTACAACACATAATTGCACCAAGTTGAAGAGTGAACATAAAAAATGTTGGACAATTTTCAAATAACCATACCTTTCTGCTCAAGACTTAGAATTGAGCAAGGGAGTAGTCGTTGGAAAGGTATTGGAAAATAGAATATAATTGTTCACCCATAAAATTGATCTGGGCAATCAATTTTTCAGGAAAAAAGAGGAAATAATTCCGATTTATTATTAAACTAGAATGGTACATATTTTCATGAAATTGTTGAAACAATTAGCTTGAAAAAGTTTTCTTGGATGCACATTTTGAAAATTTAATAACAACTAGATCATATCAGGATCAACATAGAGTGTATAGGAATGGAATATTCATAGGTAAATTATAGCTAGAAATATGCTATTAGAGGGATGGATGTCCATTTGGGCATTGAAGGAACAAAATCCAATGGACATGGAGAAGGAAGGGATGAAAACATGAATATTGTAGAGACCATTAAAAATTTGTAGAAGCATTTCCAAATCCATAAAGATGATAATGAAAGGATTATGAGAGACAAGGAACAACAGGAGGACTTCAACATGAAGTTAATGCAGATCTTGAATAGAATAGAAAATAAATTGGATAAGGAAAATAGCTCAAGAAAACCAGGAAGTCACAGGTCTCCTGATGTGAAAATAAGAATGAGAAGTGTTAGCTGACATCATCATCACTCCCTGAGGAATTACAATAAGAGAACACACAACAAATCAATTCCATCCCCTGTCAGGAAGCATAAGAGGTATGGGTTGGATGAGCTATGAGGAGAAATGAACAAAATCAAACCTCCTACATTTGATGGTGAGCATAAGAAGGATGAAGATGCAGAGACATGGTTGTTGGGAATGAGAAAGTATTTTCAATTGCATAATTATTCTTCTCATTCAGAAGGAATAATTTCCATATATCAACTCAAAGGAAAGGCGTCCATGTGGTGGGATCAGCTTGTGCAGGTCCAACACATTAAAGAGAAAAATGTTACTAGGAAGGAATTCAAGAAATATTTTGAAAATAAATACTTGACTAAGAGATACTATGATAAGAAAATGAAAGATTTCTTTGAATTCAATATTGGGAGTATGACCATAGATGAATATGAAATAAGGTTTTTAGAAATGTTGAAGTATGTTTATTTCATCAAGGATGAGACCGTTAAGATTCAAAGGTATTTGAGTGGATTGTCGTCATGCATCAATGAACAAATACAGTATGATGATCCCAAGACATTGGAGGAGACCATAAGGCGAGCTAAATGCATATATGATCAAAGAAAAGCAAGGCCAACTTTCCAAAAATCTTGGGAAGACATAAATAAATTCAAGATGGATCATAGGAAGAAGGGGACTAAGCCACCATTCTTCAGAAATAATCCTCAGGGACAACCAACTTCTAGAGAATCCAAAATGATTGAGACAGGGGGTCAAAGGCCAAGGAAGCCACCTATTCAATGTTGGGGTTGTAAAGGAGATCATATGTTTAGATATTTCCCTCACAGAGGTGAAAAAGTGAGGACTGTTCACAATGTACAACAAGATGAAATAGTGGAGGACATGGGCAGAAATGTACCAAGGATCTATGCATCCCTAGACAACAAGAAAGAAGAGTATCAATCACATATGATTTAAGTGGAAGGTATGATCAACAACCAAACCATTTCTATTCTAATTGATTCAGGAGATATTCATAGTTATATAGATCCTAAGATGGTGGAAAGCTTCCATTTTCCAAGAAGAAAGCATAGAAAATCTTGGTTGGTGCAGCTGGCTACTAGAGCCAAAAGAAAAGTTAATGAGATGGTTAAGTCATGTCTTATGGACATGAATGGACTGAACACTATGGCATATTTGAACATCTTTGCTTTAGGTTCTTATGAATGTCTAATTGGGAAGGATTGGTTGGACCAACATCATGCTATCATAGACTATCATAACAAGGAATTTACTTGTTTGGATGAGAAAAGGAACCTAAGGACAGTGCAGGGAATTCCCAGGGCAATAACCATTAGAGAAATTTCAGCATTGCAACTGAAGAAATGTTACATAAAAGGGTGTCGAATATTTGCAGCACATATGGAAGAGACACCTAAAGATAGGGTGTCAAATATTGAAGATTATGCAGTCCTAAAAGAGTTTGAAGATGTGTTTAAGGAAATACCAAGATTACCCCCTAAAAGAGACATTGATTTCTCCATAAATTTGATGCCTGGAGCAACTCCAGTATCCAAGACTCCCTACAGGATGAGTACACCTGAATTGAAGGAATTGCAAATGAAACTAGAAGCACTTCTAAAGAAGGGGTATATATGCCCAAGTGTGTCACCATGGGGTGCCCCAGTTTTATTTGTGAAAAAAAAGGATGGAACATTGACACTTTACATTGACTTTAGGAAGTTGAACAAGGTAACTGTGAAGAATAAGTATCCTTTTCCAAGGATTGATGACCTCTTTGATCAGATGGAAGATGAAAAAATATTCTCCAAGATTGATCTTAGCTCTAGTTATCATAAAGTAAGAATTAAATAAGAATATATTAACAAGAATTCTTTCAGAATAAGGTATGGTCATTGTGAGTTCACAGTGGTTCCCTTTGGATTATCAAATGAACCAGCTGTCTTCATGTGTTTAATGAATGGTATTTTTCAGAGAATACTTAGATAAGTTTGTCATTGTATTTTTAGATGACATTATTATATAGTCTAAGTAAGAGGAAGAGAATGAAAAACACTTGAGGATGGTATTACAAGTATTAAGGGAGAATCAATTGTATGCCAAATTGAGCAAGTGCTCATTTTATCAAAAGAAAATTCCTTATTTGAGACATATCATTTCAGAGGATGCGATAGTAGTGGATCCTAAGAATATAGAAGACATTAGAGAATGGTTAACAACAAAGAATGTCACAGAGGTAATATCCTTCATGGGCCTTGCAACCTACTATAGGATATTTATTGAGGGATTCTCAAATATTGCACACCCAATCACTTCCTTGCAAAATAAGGGTGTGAAGTTTCAGTGGAAATTGAATTGTGAAAATATTTTCCAACACTTGAAGCAATTATTAACTAGTGCTCCAATTTTAAGGATTGCATATCCAAATGAAGACTTCATTGTATGCACAAATGCATGTAAATAAGGACTTGGTGGAGTCCTCATTCAAAATGGGTTTGTTGTATGTTATGAATCAAGGAAGTTGAAGGAGCATAAAAGACGCTATGACACTGATGATTTGGAGTTGACAGCCATAGTGAATGCCTTGAGGAAATGGAGACACTACCTCATGGGAAAAAGGTTTGAGCCGAGGATAGACCATAATGGTCTAAAATATTTATTTGATCATCCAACTCTAAATGCTAGGGAAAGAAGATAGTTAGAATTTCTCAGTGAATATGACTTTGATATAAAGCATATCAAGAAGAAAGAGAACAAAGTCGTCGATGCACTCAGTAGAAGAGTGCATGAGTTGCATGCCACAACCATTAGCATGTACCAATCATATTTGAAACACATAATTTTGGAGGCTGGAAAATCAGATTTGCAATACAAGGAATTAGTGGAAAAATTACAACAAGGTAATTTGCAGCAGAAAATTGAAGACTATAAGATAGAAAATGATGCAATTCTCATATACAGGGGCATAATTTATGTACCAAATTCCCATGAATTGAAAAATCTGATATTGAGAGAAATGCATAATGTGCCTTATATTGGGAACCCAGGTTATCAGAAAAGTATTGCAGCTGTCAAGAGCCAATATTATTGGACAGACATGAAGAAATAAGTTGTTGATTTTATTTCCAAATGTTTGGAATTTCAAAAGGTAAAATCTAAGCATAGACACCTAGTTGGTTTGCTACAGCCATTACCCATTCATGAGTGGAAATGGGAAGTTGTAACAATGGATTTCATCACCAAACTTCCCTGAACAAACAAGAAACATGATTCTATCATGGTAGTGGTGTATAATCTTACTAAAGATGCCCATTTTATTCCAGTAAAACTCACTCACAAGGAATCCGACATTGCTAATGTTTATATGAGAAAAATTGCTTGATTACATGGTATACCCAAGACAATTGTGTCTGACAGAGATCCAAAATTTACCTCAAATTTTTGGAAGGGATTATTTAATGGATTTGGAACAAATTTGAATTTTAGCACAACTTATCATCCAGAATCAAATGGAAAAATAGAGAGGGTGAATCAAGTGATTGAGGATATGTTGAAGATGTATGTGATGGATAAACCATCAAAATGGGAAGAATACCTACACTTAGTAGAGTTTTCTTATAACAATGGGTACCAAACATATCTAAAGATGAGCCCATTTGAGGAACTTTATGGAAGAAAGTGCAACACATAGGTAAGCTAGGATAACCCAATAGATAGAGCAGTGGTTGGGCCATATTTGCTCAGGGAAATGGAGGAGAAAATGTTGAAAATAAAACAAAATTTAAAGGCTACCTAAGACAGGAAAAAAAACTATGCCGACACGGGTAGAACTCACAGGGAGTTTAAAGTGGGTGATCATGTATTCTAGAAATTGAAGGCCAAAAAATGTTCACTGAAGTTGGGAAACTGTTCCAAGTTGGAAGCTATATATTGTGGACCATTTGAAATCCTAGAAATGATTGGTCCAATAGCTTATATGATTACATTTCCTACATCTATGTCTGTTCATAATGTATTACATGTATCATTGCTCAAGAAATATATACCTAGTGTTAATCATGTAATTGATTGGAATGTGATTTAGGTGGAGCAATAACGCACTATCCAAGTGCATCTGGTACACATTTTGGACCGGAAAATCAAACGTCTCAGGAATCGAGCCATAGGGCTTGTAACGGTCCAATGGACCTGGTATGGTCCTGAGGACTCTACTTGGGAGCATGAGGATGAAATGCGAGAAGAATACCCACATCTTTTTGAAGATTTTTGAAATCTTGTTGATATGTGTACGTAATGCACTGAGGAAAGTGCATAAATAAGGGGAGGGGATTGTAATACCCATAGGTCGAACCCAATTGTAAATGTAAATGAAAATGTACTTAAGCTAGTGAGTTGTTTGATATCATTTTTTTATGCACCTTCCATGGTATAGTGCACACATGTACTGCACAGTAAAATGATGAAGTGTGCACATTTTAGGATACCACGCGCAACAAGCTTAAGTGCACACGATTTTGAGGCTAGGGAGCCTTTGTGTATATGTTATGTTTTATAGGCTGGTGAGCCAATTATTATAAGCTAGGAGGATTATGTTTTGAATTAGGCCAGAGAGCCTAGATTCTAAAGTCCAGTGAGCCTATTTTGTATATATCTCATCATTAATATAAAATACATTGTTGCATGTTGATAGACCATGATAAAAGAGTATGGGGGACTAAAATCCACTAGTTAGGGAAAGGGGGGCCTAAATGTTAAGGAAAAGGGATAAGCTAGGTAGCTTAAGCCAAAAAGGAATATTATATTAATATTCCTTAAAGTATAAAGTATGGATAATTATTTTATCCTAAGTTCTAAGGATGGGGACAAGTGGGCCAAAGTAACTCCCAACATGACAAGTGTCAAGTTGGAAACATGCATACAAATAGCTTAGACTTAGTTCATTTTAAATTCATTCCATGATCATTCACACACCCATTGAGTTTTCCTTTGTACCTCTCTGTATCTGTATCCGTACCTGAACTAGTAGCATACCCATACCTATACATGTACTTGTACCTGGTTAGATTGATATTTGGAATGAATAAGTGGGTTGTCAGGCCCATGGGATATTGAAGAGGCAGGTTGTCAGGCCCATGAGAAATTTATCTCTGGGTGAGAGAATTACTGGGAATTGATTCCCTGAAGGTGTTAAACTGCATCTATAGGGATTTGAGACTTCTTGTCCGACCTGTTGAAGCCCCAGAAGGGAAGTGGAGAAGCTAATGGACTGTTGAGAAGGAAGGGGCACACTTCCTAGGGTGGGAAATGCATGTGGGGAATGAAGGACTGTAGGATATTAGTTTGAGTTAGCACCTTTGACAGAGTCTTTCTTTTTATTTGAGATACATCAGCCTGATTAGGAATCCCTTTACCTGGGTGGAGTTTAGTCCTAGCTTGGCAGTGACCCACTACTGAAGGTGATGAGTAGTGTGGTCTAAGGATGGGAGGTCTGTGGAATGTCTGCACACAGTTGGTGATATTCTTACCAAGATAAGTGTCAATTTTGTGTTAATTTATAATCTTCATTATTAATTATGTGTTTATTTTTATGGGTTTTCATGTGTGTGGTTTATACCCATCGTTATATTAATGGGTATTTCATGTCTATACTGCATGTATATGTTTAATGTTATTTCCGTAGAAATTTTTTCATTTACAGAATGCATTTTTCTATTTTAAGTTTTATATAAAAAGTTTCGCAAGAGTTTTTGTGTGCATATGATTTAATTTGCACACAGTTCGAAAATTTTACATGGCATAGCCCAGTTGTACACTAGGGATGTTACAATCTCCCCCAAAACCTCAAGAATACACTCTCTTCATCAATCATGAGAAACCTAATCTCTTATTCTCAACATTCTAATCTATTATTCTCAATAGCCTAATCTTCCCCAACCCTTTACATATTTATACATAGAAGTAGGGATAAAAACCCTAATGGTTCTTAACAACTTATCCCCAAAACCCTAATGGATCATAATCATTTTTCCTAATGTTGCGTTGATTTAATGTTTTTCCTACTTTTGCGTCGATCTTCTACTTTTCCTTCTTTTTCATCGCAAAATGTGCCCTTATCGCATGCTCTGGTCTTGCCTTTTACTCTTTCACCTGCTATGGTGCAACCCCCAAAACTTAGTTATTCTCATCCAAAATGCATGTCCAACACCATGATAACATACCTTTATTATATTTTATAGATCATTTGATCAATACCTTAATCCAAGAAATATTTTTTGCAATGTATAAATGTATTGTATCCCAGTCTCGACTAGCTATATTAAAATAAAAAAATTCACATATAATCAGTTGCCATGGTATACCTTCATAATATTGGATTATGAAGGAAGAATAAAAATTAAATAAATGCGATATACATAAAAAGAAAAATTCAAATGTATTGTAAATCCCCACCATCTACTTACATGTCACTTTCCTCATTCTACTTTCCCTAATATGTGCCCCCTTTCAAATTCATAGATGGAGTTGACATCCCAAATTCGATCCACATTAATACCTACAACTATTTTAGTAATATATTGAGTAATATAAACCATGGTTTGATATACCATATATCTCTCTACCATAGAACCCTTAGGATATGCTCTTTGTCTAACCAAAGCCTTCAATGATTTCAAGTGTCTCTCAACCATCTACATTGACCTTGTGTGTACATCTCCACACTCTTCAATCTCCTCAACTTGGTGTATGAGTGATCCAGATGGAAATCAGTGGACACCCACCCATTTCGTTGGCTCAAAATAGGGGTTTCCACCTTGGTAGTTGTTCTACATCTTTTCGAGTCCTTAATTTTTGGGGCCACTTTGAGGCCCTAAACAACATTTTTTGGACCTTCCACAGTCATACTATAAGATTTAGCCAGAGTGATGAAAAACTGTGTATTTGTTGGTTATGGAGCTTGAATATCTTCTTGATTCAAAGGTATTTGTTTCCAGTCGTGTTTATACATCATGAAGACTTTACACCCTAGAAGAATGTACACTCCTCCATGTAGGGGAGTGCAGAGGGGGGTTACCCACTCTGCAAAGTCTGGGGGCAAGCAGCCCCTCGATGGGGGTTCGAGGGTGAAGCCCCTGAAGGGAAAAAATCCTTGTAAATGTATATTGTAATTTCATTGTAAATCTGGATCGTTCATTATAAGGTCACAAATCTGATGATAGAGGTTATGTTAGGGTTTTTTTTCCCTTGAAGGAAACCCTCTTTTATGAGGGAAATGTATTGCAGCTATGGGTCATTGTGAATATTGTATTATCAGAGGAGACTATGAGAGAAATATGAGAAAGTTACAACGGTTGTGTTGTAGGTTGTATCCCTTCATTTGATGCATAATAATAAAGGAAGGACCTCACAATTTCTCTGGTGAATGTATCCCACACTTGGTGAACCATGTATATATGTGTCTCTATTGTATTGTGTATATTCTGTGTTTTATTTTATTTCTCTACGATCTAGCTTTTTCTAACAACTGGTATTAGAGAAAAAGGTAACTCGCAAGAAAAGAGGGTTCCTGGTTCGAGTGAGAGAAATGGTGGAAGACGGAAAATTTAGGGTCAAGAAATTTAACAACCAAAACTACCAGTTATGGAAGATGTAGATGGAAGATTATTTATATTAGAAGAATCTATTCCTACCATTGGGGGGGATAGAAAATAAATCGATGGCCATGAAGGACGAAGAATGGGAGGTTCTTGATAGAAAGGAACTAGGAACAATACAGCTGATCCTGGCAGCGTCAGTGGATTTCAATATTTTGAAAGAAAATACAATGAAGGAGATGATGGATGCATTGGCTAAACTGTATGAAAAACCCTCGACGTCCAATAAGGTATTTCTAATGAAGAGATTATTTAATATGAAGATGTGAGAAGGTGGGTCTATTGCAGATCATTTAAATGAATTTAATAGGTTACTAATCAACTACGTTCTGTAAAAGTGGACTTTGATGATGAGGTCAGGGATCTTCTAATCTTTTGCTCATTTCCATAAAGCTGGAACGACTTGGTCATGGCTATAAGTAACTCTGTCTCTGGTTCAAATACTTTAAAATTTTATGATGTTGTTGTTGGAAATGCGACGTAAAAGAACAAGTGGGACATCAGGTAATGCATTAAACATGGAGAACAGGGGAAGACAAAAGGATAGAGGAAAGGACTCAGGGAACCACAAGAATTCTAGGAAGGGCAGATCCAAATCCATATTTAGAAATATAGCGTGTTGGAATTATGGGAAGAAAGGACATCTGAACAAATACTATAGAGCTCCAAAGAAACAAAGAGATGGATAGCAGGATGTGTAACAAAGAAACAAAGTGTAACAAATAATGTCTTACAAGATGCTTTGATTCTTTCTGTAGATAATATTTATGAGTCTTGGGTAGTAGATTTAGGGGCTTCATTTCATGCCACGCCCCATAGGGGACATTTTCTATATTATGTTAAAGGTAATTTTGGATAGGTTCATTTGGGTGATGATGCACCATGCAAACTTGTTTGGATGGGGAAGGTGAAAATAAAGAAATGCAATGGAAACCAATTACAGGGTAGTTGGCAAGTGAAACTTGTATATCCATATTTACAGATAAGGTGTGGAAAGTCACCAAAGGATCATTGGTGATAGCAAAAGGAGAGAATGTAGGTACATTGTATTTATGTATTGGTAATACTGACTCTTCGATCTCTTTAGCTTCTAGAGGAGTGGATACAACACTATGGAATCATAGGCTTGGAACAATGAGTGAGAAGGGGATGGAGATACTTCACAATATAAATTTGTTGCCAGATCTTAAACAAATTGATTTGGATTTCTGTATTTCTTTTATGGAAAACAAAAGAGAGTCAGATTTCTCAGAGTTGGAAAAAAAATAAGAGTGAAAGGTTAGAGATTGTGCATACAGATGTATGGGGACCGACGCAGGTATCATCTCTTCATGGATCTCATTATTATGTTATTTTATTGATGATGCAACTAGAAAAAATTGGGTTTATTGCATTTGAAAAAAAAATGTTGTTTTTTATACTTTTAAGAAATGGAAAGCTTTAGTTGAGAATGAGACATGAAAAAGGTTGAAGTGTCTCATATCAGAAAATGGAGGTGAATATTTCAACAAGGAGTTTGATTATTACTGTTCATACCATGGGATTCGTAGAGAGAAGACAGTTCCAGGAACACCACAAGAAAATGGCATGTCAGAAAGGATGAACATGACAATCATGGAGCGTGCAAGGAGTATGAGATTGCATGTTGGTTTTCCCTTATAGTTATGGGAAGATGTTGTAGATATTGTTGTTGAATTAATAAACAAAGGACCTTCAAGCTCTTTGGATGGTGGAATTCAATAGGATGAATGGACAGGTAAAAAGGTAAACTTTTATTTTTTGAATACTTTCAGTTGTGGATCATTTTTCCATATTGATAAAGAAAATAGAACCAATATTGAGGCAAAATCCAAGAAGTGTACATTTATAGGATACGATGTTAATGATTTTGGTTATCGCTTATGGGATTATGAAAATAAAAAAATCATTAGGAGTAGAGATGTCATATTCAATGATAAGTTCATGTACAAAGATCAGTTGCAGGGAAAGAAATTGGAAAAGGAAAAACTAGAATACATAGTGCTTGATGAGATTACTTAAAAAGAAATTCCAAAGGAACCAGAAAATCAAAATGTACAACAATAGGAGCAGCAGGTACCTCAAACTCCTGCAAGTGTTGTTAAACGATTTGCTAGGTTAAGTAGAACCCTTGAACGATACTCTCCTTCATTGTATTATTTATTGTTGACTGATTATGGTGAACTAGAATGTTATGAAGAGGCAATGCATGTAGACACCAAAAAGAAGTGGGAGCAAGGAATGAAAGAGGAAATGGATTCCTTGGTAAATAAATAGACTTGGGACTTGGTTTAGTTTCCTCTAGGAAAAAGAGCATTGCAAAATAAATGGGTTTAAAAGTTGGAGGAAGAAGATGGAAAAAAAATGGTACAAGGTTAGACTTGTTGTAAAGGGGTTTTCACAAAAGATAGGTGTAGATTTTAATGAAATATTTTCTCATGTTGTTAAAATGACTTCAATTAGGACTATTTTAAGTCTTTTGGTAGTAGAAGATTTTCATCTTGAACAATTAGATGTAAAACCAAATTTTCTCCATGGGGATTTGAAGGAAGAGATTTATATGCAGTAGCCACATGGGTATGAGGTCAAAGGGAAGGTGAATTTGGTATGCAGGTTGAAGAAGAGCTTGTATGGCCTAAAGCAACCTCCAAGGCAGTGGTATTTGAAGTTTGACAAGTTTATGATAGAACAAGGTTATAGTAGATGTCATTATGATCACTGTTTTTATTTTAAAGGGATAGAAAATGGAAGCTATATTATCTTACTATTGTGTGTAGATGACATGCTTGTTGCAGGGTCTAATATGTAGGATATAAATGTGCTCAAGAATAAATTATCTAATTCATTTGCAATGAAGGATTTGGGTGTTTCAAAGAAAATCCTTGGTATGAGAATAACAAGAGATAGGAAAAATAGCAAATTGACATTGTCTAAGGGTGAGTACATAGCAAAGGTGTTGGAGAGGTTTAGAATGAAGAATGAAAACCCAATTAGTACACCTTTGGCCAGCCATTTCAAATTAACTAAGGCAATGTGTCCCAAGACATAGAAGGATATATAATACATGTTCAGGGTCCCTTATTCATCAACAATTGGCAGCTTGATGTATGTGATGGTTTGCACAAGACCAAATATTGCACATGCAGTGGGCATTGTGAGCAGGTATATGAACAATCCAGGTAAAGAACATTGGGAGGAATTAAAGTGGTTTCTCATGTATTTGAGAGGTAATCCTACTCATGCATTATATTTTGAAGGTTCAGACACTGTTCTACAGGGATATTTTGATTCAAACTTGGAAGGTGATAAAGATAGTAGGAGGAGCACCACAGGGTATGTTTTTACTGTAGGTGGAACAATAGTAAGTTGTATTTCGAAACTGCAAAAGGTTGTTTCATTTTCAACAATAGAAGCAAAGTATGTTGTTTCTACAGGGGCTAGTAAAGAAATGATTTGGTTACATAGGTTTATGGAGGAATTGGGAAAGAAGGAGGAGAATAGAAGGTTGTACTGTGATAGTGAGAGTGCCATTCATCTTGCAAAGAACTCAGCCTTCCATTCGAAGAATAAGCATATACATCTCAGGTACCATTTCATACGATCCATCTTGGAGGATGGACATTTGAAGTTGGAAAAGATACACACTAGCCAAAATCCTACAAACATGTTAACAAAAGGAGTAACTAGGGAGAAACTGAGTTTATGCTCAGTTTCATATGGTCTTCAAGAATGAATATGAAGATGAGAAATTTTCTAGGTCTAAGAAGGATCATAGTCCAACAGATACAACAATGGTGGATTTATTGATATTAGTCTCCAAGTGGGATATTGTTGGTTGTGGAGCCTGATTATCTTCCAGATTCAGAGGTATTTTTTTTCAACCGTTTTTATACCCCATGAAGACTCTACACCCCAGAAGAATGTACACTCCTCCATGTGTGGGAGTGTAGAGGGGGTTACCCCCTTTGCGGCGTCCGATGGGTCCAGGGGCTTTGCCCCCAAAGGAAAAATTGCCTTCTAAATGTTTATTGTAATTTCATTGTAAATACAAACTGTTCATTATAAGGTCACAGATTTGATGGTAGAAGTTATATTAGGGTTTTTTTCCCTAGAAGGAAACCTTCTTTTATGAGGGAAATGTATTGCGGATATGGTTCATTGTGAATATTATATTCTGAGAAGAGAAAGAAGAGAAAGTTACAACGAGTGTGTTGTAGGTTGTATCCCTAAATTTGTTGGATAATAATAAAGGAAGGACCTGGAAATTTCTTTGGTGGACGTAGCCCACACTGGGTGAACCATGTGTATATGTGTCTCTATTGTATTATGTATCTTCTATGTTTTATTTCTGCATTTGTTTTATTTTATTGTTCCATGATCTTTTTTTTTCTTATAGTATTTCCTAGTTATGCCTTTCAAATGATCTTATATCATGCACCCCAAACATATATCCTATGCAAAAGTTACGCCCTTTGGAAGTTGACATACCAACTTACCCCATTGGGGCCCACATGAATTTTGTCATTTCATATTCCAGGGTTAGGGTTTTGGATTTTATTCATGTTAAAAAGGCCTCTAGAGCCTTATTCTAAACATCATCATATTCTTGTGGATGGTCGTAGCCATCACATCTCTTCTGATAGATAAGCTTCCACCATTCTAGCAAGTCATTCACTCTGTAATTTTATAGTTTATGTATATTCTCTTGTTAATAAAAAATGTGCATTAATGTACTTATATTTTTATTGTAATATATTTTCATATTTTATTGGTATATCTCTACCTTCATTTAGTTCTCAAAATAATCTAGATTAATGGTATTAGAGCAGGCTACTCCTTTTCCTTTCTTATGAATGTCCCCGACGAGGTTAGGGTATAGAGAGTTGGGTCTCAAGCTAGTTTCTATTGAGGAAAACCGCTCTCTCCAACCCAAGAGACCTCCCATAGAAGAAGATAAGAGAGACATGAGAGACAAATATTCCATCAAGTTTTTTCATGAAGAAGCCCTTGCACAACATAGGAATGAGATGTTGGATAATGTTTCCCAAATAATTCAACTATTTCCGACAATAACATACGTGTTTTCATCAAGAAGTATCTTTGGAGACACTACTCCATTAAAGGCATAAGTTAATTTTGATATTCTTATATTTGAAGGTCAGATCAATGTAGATGCTTTGTAAAAATGGTTAAATTTGCTAAAAGGTTATTTCTATGTTCACAATTTTTCCAACAGAGAAAAAATCAACTTTTGCACTCCTCAAGGCTCTCCCCCATGTCAAACATTGGCGGGAAACTTACTGGGAAAAAAAATCCATAGAGGAGTCTAGAATATTTGAGGTCACACCCACTTGATATTGTTTTATGAATGTGTTCAAGGAGAAATATTACCCTATGGGAAACTATGATGACCAGTACATGAGATGGACCACACTACATCAAAAGCATGACCAAATAGTGTCAAAGTTCAAACATAACTTCCATACATTGCGCACCAAGTTGGGTATCAAAGACTCTAAGCGAAATCTGGTTCTAAAATATTGTGGGGCTCTACACAACTACATCCAACCGAAATGGAGTTTTTGGACAACTCATCACTGGGAGTTGCTTAAAGATATTTTGTCAAAATCAAGCATAAATTTAAGCAATAGAACAAGATGGAATTTGGGTATGAAAATCCACAGAAACCAAAGTATGGTAAAGGCATCCCTAACTCATAGAACAACCAACCTCAAGAAAACCAGTCCAAGCCACAGGAAAAGAAGGGTAACGGGAAGACAAAGAAGAATAATGGAAAGTGGTGCAACTTCTATAAAATCCCTTTCCACAACACTGATGAGTGTTTCTTGAAACAATCATTGGTGGTTAAGCCCGAAGAAATAGAGTCAAGCCCTAAATCGGACTTCGATTCAGACAATAATAAAAGGAGACAGATAATTGATGAAAAACCCACTGCTACTGTCATGACCGCAACAATCCAACCAGAAGAACCAGAGGATCCTGAGGAGAAACAATGCCTCTTCCATTAGCAAATGTGCATGAAGGGGACCTCATTGCATTTTATTGTTTTATAGTGGAAGCCACAGGAACCTCATCTCAGCTGAGGTCATCAAGCAAGGATTTTCCAACAACCCCACACCCACATCCATACAATATCAGATGGCTCTTCCAGGGATGAGATCTTTGTGTCTTCCAACAGTGTCGCCTGTAATATGGAATCAATCCCTTCAAGGATGAGGTATTGCATGATTTTTCCCCACTGGAATTATGTGATGTTCTATTTGGCCAAATATATATGTGGAAGTGTCATGTTGTTTATGAGTTTGACTTTGTAGTGTCATTGTTACTTTGGGGGGTCATCTCTAAGGGATACTAGAGGTAGTTCTGACTACTGTCCTAACAAAAGAATGTCACAAATTAATCTCTCATACCGAAAAGTTTGGCCTCTTCATGATATGTTCAAAAGAGAAGGAAATTGTAATTACTTCAGCCTCGACCCACGACCCTTATATCCAACAGAAGAAGATAAAAATATTGTATAATAACACCAATATCTTGTTACTGCACCTACAAGGGTGCCTCCACACTTTCTAGTCAAGTGAAGTTATAACAAATCCCTTCATTCTCTTCATGCTATAGCTTCATCGACAAAGTCCTCCCACACTCCGACATACCATGAAGCCAAATTGGTTAAGAATATCCAACCCCTCCAACAACAGGTTCATAATAGCCTTCCGCAATCTAAGCAGGACAACTTCTTCAGTAAGGTAAAAAGCTCACCAAGATTTAGATTTAGAAAAATATTCCCCATGGACTTCACAAAATGGATACCATTGATTCATAAGGGGGGGGGGGGGTTGATATAGGTGGAAATCAATGGCCACCCACCTATTCCATTGTGTATTACCCCTAGGCTGAACCCCAAAATTGTACATATAAACTGTAATTGTACTTTAATTATAAGTTGGTGAGATGAAGTAACAAGGTTGTTGGTTTGTTTCATAGTGCATTAAGTTAGTGTGTGAATATCCCACATCAAAGGAGTGCAAGAAGTTGTAAATTGATACAGCATGAAGTTTAATGTTTCGGTGCACATATGTGTAAAAAAATACAAGAATGACGAATTGAAAGTGGAAAAACTTAATGAATGAAGAACGCAAGTGTTAGTACAAAGGTATGGCGCACTGAGGGAAAAGGTGCACAACTCTAGATTTAGTTCACAATGATTGAGTGAACAAGTTTTTGAATGGTAGAGAAACCCATTGTATATAGGTCTTGATGTAATTGACACCTGTGAAAGGGTGCGAGGTTGGCACACTAAGCAACGAGTGCGTGCATCCTAGAAGTTCCATGCACACTAGTTTTAAGTGCACAGACTGTTTATTTTTAGGTTGGTGAGACTGTATGCAAAAGATCAATACCACTGTACTGATATTTAAATGTAATCACATGAAAATCAATGAAAATACATCCCTACGATAGACTGACCACGTTAAAAAGTTCAAGGGGCTTAAACTCCACTATATGCAGTTAATGGGGTTGGGTTAAAGGGGCTTAAAGCCAAGAAGTAATATTTTATTAATATTTATTAAAAAGTGTAAAGTAAGGATATAATATTATATCCTAAGTCCTGGGGAGGGGAAAAGTGGATAAAAAAGGTTCTCAGGATGACAAGTTTAAAGTTGGGACCATGTTGTGGACTGAAGGAAGTTCTAAACCTAAGACGTTTCGATATGGGAACATGTAGTGAAGTTGTTTGGACTTATTCCATTCTGGACTTCAATCATTCATGAAGAGGGACCAACTTGAGCAAAGAGTGATTCGATTGTTCTTCCATCGAGCAAATTGTTCTGTCAGATAATTGTTCAGTGAGTGAACCTGTTTGTTGTTGTAATGAGACCAATGGTTACTGTGAACAATATGCTGAATACTATCGTAGATACTTGTGTATGAGGGTTTTTAGTCCCGTGGAATATTTCATTCTCTCCATGTGAGAGAATTTCTAGAAATTATTTCCCAAGGTGTCAAACTACAATGATAGGGCTCTGAGACTTCCTATCCATCCTATTGTTGAAGCCCTAGAACGGAAGTGGGGCAACTGAAGGACTGTTTAAAAGAGAAGGGGAAACTTTCCTGGGGTGGGAAAGGCATGTAGGGAATGAGATATTGTAGGCTATTAGTGAAAATTGGCATTTATGATGGAATTTCTAGTAAATGAGTCACATGTGTCTGAGTTACCAGTGACTAAGTTCCGATGGAGTGGGATACCTTATCCTGCTTCGGAACCCTTAGCCAAGTGGAGTTTATCCCTAACTCGAGGGTGAACCACTCTTGAGATTTATGAACAGTGTGATCTAATTCTGGGAGGAATGTGGAAGGTTTGGCCATAGTTGATTTCTTTTATTCAAAATATGAGTGTCAATTGTGTATTAAGTCATGTTTGCAATTATATTTATGCAATTGTTGTCATGGGTTTATGTTGTTTATGTTGTGTGTATAAGTCTTCTATGAATTGTGTATAAATTTGTTAATAAAATGTATGTAATCATGCATTCAAGAGCATCTATATGTTTTTAATTAATGACAGAGTTGTGTTAGAGAAATCTATGTGGAATTGGTAACAGAGAAAAATAAGTTGTAAAGTAACATTTCCTAGAAGGTGGATGGGGGTGTTACAAATTGGCATCATAGCCATGTCTTTGACACTAAGCTTGGATGGGTTGGGTTAACATCATTTCAATGTAGTTTTCACAAAGAATTGAATTTAGGAGTGATTGAATTTTCAATTTTATTGCGTCCAAGACATAAATTTGAAGAAATTGAGAGGAATTGGGTAAAATCCCCAATTTTTTTTGCTAAATTCATGAAGAAATTGGGAAACGGGGCACCAGAAATGTCAACCAACAACACACTCAATATTTGTCCTGAAGAGGTTGAATTTAAGTACTCTAGAGGGAAATTGAACAAATTTCACAATTGCAAAATGTCCATAGTGGAAATTGGTTGAGAATCAAGAAAAATCCCCAATTTTTGTAGTGAAAATTATGGAAAAATCATTTAAGTGCCAAGAGCAGTGTATGCACTAAGTAGAAATTATGTGCAGTATAAAATGATGTGCAAATGTGAGCACTAAAAACTAAGTATTTCACTATCTGGATTCAGTAGCATGGAGAAATGATGTTGCACATGTTTGCACATTTAACATTCGTTGTTGCGCAGAAAATAAGGATGTACACGGTATATGCACTAAAGTGTGGCATTGTGCCAAGTATAGAATGTGGTGTGCACTATATATATATATATATATATATATATGTATATATATACATATGCATGGTAAAACAAACTAATTTTGTTCTCGCAAGGTGCCATCTTGTGTCATAGTGTGATGTACATGATGTGTGCTTGGAATATTTGTCGAACATAGTTTGAATTGTTGATGCGTGGGAAACTTTGGTATGAATGTGCGCACTTAATCACCTCTCTCAAAGGTATAATTACTGGCGCATAGTATGAAAACACTTAACCATGAAGCAGTGTGGTGTAGTGCTAGTAATCCACGCAGAGTATTGGTGCATGGAAAAAGAGTTGTGCTTAATAAATATTGGCATGCGACCGAAAAATATGCACATTAGTTATTGGCACATGGTGCATGCAATACGAGTTTAGGATTGCATTTGTAAACCTGTGTAGGCTAAATATGAAGTATAATTGTGCGCCCAAAGTTATCTGAAAAGTTATTTTCATAAGAAATTAGAAGATAAATTCAGATGTTGTGTGAAACAAAAATTGTACAATATTTCATAATTTGTTAAATTGTCTAGCATTAAAACTTTTGTTGGATGCACATTTTGTAGAACCAACAACATTAGATCAAATAAGGATCATCACAATTTTAGGATCATGGAATATGTTCAGGGTATTTTCAGTCATGAATAAGAGATCAGAGGAATGTATGTCCATATGGGTAATGAAGGTACAAATTCCAATGGACATGGAGAAGGTAAGGAAGAAATAATGAACTTGGTAGAAACCATAAAGAGTTTGCAAAGGGATGTCCTAAGTCACAGAGATAACAATGAGAGGCTTATGAAATCCAAGGAGATGAAAGAAGACTTCAAGATTAAGTTGATGTAGATATTTTACAGAATTGAGAAGAAAATGGATAAGTAGAATGAGTCAAGTAGATCAAGAAGTTGTAGGTCCCATGACAAGAGGGGAAGATCAGTGCATAACAAAAGTGTTGGTAGGATAAACCATAAATCTCTAATGCATTCCACTATGAGAGCACAGAATAGTTCAAGTCATGTCAAGAAACCTAGGAAGACTGGGGTGGATGAACTACAAGGGGAAATGAATAAAATCAAACCTCCTATGTTTGATGGTGAATACAAAAAGGATGAGGATGCAGAAACTTGGCTGCTAAATATGAGAAAGAATTTTCAATTTCATAACTACTCTTCATTGGAAGAAGGTAGAATTGATATTTATCAACTCAAGGGAAAAACATCAATGTGGTGCGACCAATATGTGCAAGTACAACATATTGATGAGAAGAAAGTTACTTGGAGGGAATTCAAGAGGTATTTTCAAAGGAAATATTTGACTAAGAGGTATTATGACAAGGAAATAAAGGATTTATTTGAACTCAAGCTTGGGAGTATGACCATAGATGAGTATGAAAGAAGGTTTTTAGAGTTGATGAAATATGTTTTCTTCATCAAAGATGAGCAAGTTAATATTTACTTATATTTGAGTGGAATAACATCATTTATCAATGACAAAATACTATATGATGATCCCAAAACATTGGAGGAAACAATAAGACTGGTTGAGTGCCTTTATGATCAGAAAAAAGGGAAAGCATCTTACCAAAAATCTTTGGAAGACAAGAAGAAAAGAAATATAGAATAGAGGAAGAAGGGGACTAAGCCAAAGGCAGAAAGGGACTAAGCCACCATTCTTCAGAAATAACTATCAAGAACATCCAACCACTAAAGAATCCAAAATGACAAACCCATTGGGGAAAAGGATAAATAAATCACCTATTCAATGTTGGGGTTGTAAAGGAGACCATATGTACAGATATTTCCCATGTAGGAGTGAAAGGGTGAAGAATCTTCATAGAACATAGCAATTTGAAGCAATAGAAGACATGGGAAGAAGTGTACCTAAGATCTATGCATCCTTGGACAACAAGAAAGCTTATTTTCCGTCGCACATGATTGAAGTTGAAGGTGATATCAATATTCAACATATTGTTATTTTAATTGATTCATGAGCTATTCATAGTTATCTAGATCCTAAGATGGTGGAAATGTTGCATTTAACAAGAAGAAAAATTGGAAAACCTTGGATGGTGCAACTAGCTATAGGAGCTAAAAGAAAGGATAATGAGATAGTCAAAGCATGTTTAGTGAACATGAATGGACTAAACACCAACACATACCTAAACATTATACCTTTAGGTTCCTATGACTACCTAATTAGTATGGATTGGTTGAACCAACACCATGTTGTTTTAGGTTGTTATAATAAGGCCTTTACTTGCTTGGATGAGGAAGGAAACTTAAGGACAGTACAATGGATTCCTAGACAAGTGATTGTTAGAGAAATTTTAGCCTTGCATTTGAAGAAGAGTTACAAGAAAGGGTGTCAAATAGTTTTTGTGCAGTTGGAAGAGACACATAATGATAAGGTGTCAGATATTAAAGACTCATAATCATGAAAGAGTTTGTATATGTATTCAAGGAAATAATAGGATTTCCACTTAAGAGAGATATTGAATTCTTTATCAATCTGTTGTTGGGAGAAGCTCCAGTATCTAATACTCCTTACGGGATGAGTACACTTGATGATCCAGATTATTTTTGAAATGAAATGAGAGAGGAGCTATAATAAATAAATGTACATATATATCTCATATATCCAATAATATAACAAAAATATATCATAGATGCAACCATAAACATAGAGATACAGTAATACATGATTAGTATTAATGTGAGAAATGTACAGAACTGTAAAAATACAGAGTGAGACTCACTAGAATGGTGGCATCTTATCTCTGAGAAGAGATGTGATAGCTACTCGCATTCGCAAGAAGATGAGTAAAATGGGGCTCTGAAGGCATTTCTACAATAAACATGAATGCCAAAACCATATATATAGAAAAACCTAACCCTGGGAGATGAAGCGCCAAAAGTCATGTGGGCCCCGTTGCGGTAAGTTAGTACATTAACTTCCTGGGGTCATAACTTTTGCAGACGATATAAGTTTAGGGCACACGATATCTAGTTGGAAAGGTATTGATGAGGAGATTAATTTAAGGGGCTCAAGTATAGTATTTGTCCATCATTGAGGTGTTTGATTTTGAAAAAACGTCGTTTAGGCCCTCAAAATGGTCCCTGAAGTTAAAACTGCTAAAAATAGTAAATTGCCAAAATTGCCAAAACAATGTTTTGAGGCAGTTGGAAAAGGTGGGTGGCCACCGATATCTACCTGGATCAATCCTCCCTCCTTAGTAATAAATTGTCTCCATTTCGTTGATTTCACAGGGGAGAGGGAAAAGCGTTTGTTGAATCTGCATCTTGATGAGTTCCTTGCCTTGTTGGAGAAGTTGTGTTTCTTAGCTTGTTGAAGGTTGTTGTGAACTTGTGGCTGGAAGGGTTGGACATTTTTAACCAGAGATGGTTGTGTGTACAATAAATCCTTGCACTTTGATTCAATCTTTTTGACCTGCTTCTGCTGGACAGAAGGTGCTTGGACTGAGGCTGCAATGGTTGTAGTGTTCTTATGTTCACCTTTTGAACATATTTTGAAGAAGCTAAATTTTTTAGTATGAGATACTACCTTGCGACACATTTTAGGTGGGAAAATAGTTGGAACTACCTCTGGTATCATGTAGAGATGATCCCCCAGAGTAATAATGACACTACGGGGTTGAGACTCATAGATAGCACGACACTTCCACATATATGGTTGGACCAAGAGAAAATCACAGACATCCAGCGGGGAAACATCACATAATACCTCATCTGTGAAGGGTTTGATGCCATATGAAAATCAACATTTTTTGTTGACACATATATCACGTCCCTAGCGAAGCCACCAAATGTTTTATGGTTGTGGGTCTGGTGTCATCGATAACCCCAAATATTTGACGACCTCTGCTGAGATGAGGTTCTTATGGCTTCCACTATCAATGATAAAATGTAGTGGGGTCCCATTCACCCACATCTATGAATGAAAAAGGAACTCCCCCTCTTTAGGATCTATTGGTTCTTCTGGTTGAATTGTTGTGGTCGTGACAATAGCAGTGTATTCTACATCAATGATCTATCTTCTACCAATATTTTATGAATCAGATTCTGAATCAAGGTTTGGCTCCTTATCTTTGATATCAGCCACCAATGATTGTTTTGATCGAGATTCATCAGTGTTGTGCTAGGCTCTTTTGTGGAAATCACACCACTTTCTATTGTCCTTTTTCTTCTTCCCATGACCCTTCTTGTCCTTTCACTTCGACTAGTTTTCAGGAGGCTGTTTATTAGGGCCATCTTTATCATACTTTTTTTGTTGTGTATTTGCTGACCTAAACTCCCACTTGTTCTAGTGCTTAAATTTCTTCTCAATTTTAATAGCATATCGATAAGCAACACCCAGTGAAGAGATGTCCAAAAAATCCATTTCAGTTTGGATGTATCTGTGTAGAGCCCCACGATATTTTAGAAACAAATGTCGCTCAGAGTCTTTGATACCCAGCTTGGTGAGTAAGGTATGGAAGGTATTGTTGAACTCTGAAACTGCTTGGCCTCTTTCTTGCTGCAATGTGGCCCATCTCATGTATTGGTCGTCATAGTTTCCAACAGGGTAATATTTTCCTTGACCACATCCACAAAAAACTCGCAGGCGGGCTCACCCCCATATATTCCCGACTCCTCTGTGGAAATTTTCTCCTAGTAAATTTCCCACCAATGTTTAACATGGGGGAGATCCTTAAGGAGTGAAAAGGTGATCTTTTCCCTGTAGAAGAAATTATGAATAGAGAAATAACCTTCTAGCATATTTAACCATTTTTCTAGGGCATTTGCATCTATCTGTCCTTCAAATACGAGAATATCAAAATTAACTTGTACCTTGAAAGGAGAGGTTCCTCCAAATTGGTCGCTTGATGAATGCGTTTCAGTTGTTATCGGCATGTGTTGAAGGATGTGGGAAAAATTCTCCATCATTTCGTCTCTTTGTCATGTGAGAGCTTGCTCAAGAAACATACTAATAGAATCTTATGCTCCATCGTTTTTCTTTTCTTCTTCCATGGAGGGTTTCTTGGGAATACGAGATCGATTGTCTTCAAGAGAGACAAGCTCGAGACCCAACATTCTATGCTCAGACCTCATCGGGGACATGCATTGAAAAACGATCAAGAAGAAACCTGCTCTGATACCAATGATCCAGATTATTTTTGGCATGAAATGAGAGAAGAGATATAATAAATAAATGTACAGAGATATATCATATATCCAATAATATAACAGAAATATATCATAAATGAAACCATAAACACAAAGATATATTAATACAACATTTCTATTAATGTGTGAAATGTACAGAACTATAAAAATACAGAGTGAAAGACTCGCTAGAATGGTGGCAGGTTATCTCTGAGAAGAGATGTGACAACTACTCGCATTTGCAAGAAGATGAGTACAATGGGGCTCTGAAGGAATTTTTACAATAAATATGAATGCCAAAACCCTAGACATCCAAAAATCTAACCATGGGAGATGAAGCATTGAAAGTCATGTGGGCCCTGTTGGGGTAAGTTAGTACATTAACTTCCCAGGGTCGTAACTTTTGGATACAATCTCTGTTTAGGGCACACGATAGTTCATTGGAAAGGTATTGATGAGGATATTCATTTACAAGGAAGAATTATACCTTTCAACTATAATTGATGTTCCTGGTCATGAAAAAACATCGTTTAGTCCCTCAAATTGGCCCCCAAAGTTAAAAATTGCTAAAAATAGTAAATTGCCAAAATTGCTAGAAAACTATTTTGAGCCAGTTGGAAACGATGGGTGACCAACGATATCGACCCAGATCAATTGAATTGAAGGAATTGAAAATTCATCCTGAAGAGCTTCTGAAGAAGGGGTATATACTCCCAAGTGTGTCACCTTGGGGTGCCCCAGTATTGTTTGTAAAGAAAAAGGATGGAACCCTGAGACTTTGCGTAGAATTTAGATAGTTGAAAAAAGTAATTTTGAAGAAAAAGTATCATTTTCCAAGAATATATGACCTTTTTTATTAGTTTAAAGATGTAAAAATATTCTCCAAGATTGATCTCAGTTCAGGCTACCATCAGCTAAGAATTAAGGAAGAAGACATCAACAAGACTCCTTTCAGAACAAGGTATGGGAATTATGAGTTCACAATGGTTCCCTTTGGGTTAAAAAATGCACCATCTATATTCATGTGTCTCATGAATGGTGTATTCAAAAATTACTTGGACAAGTTTTTCATTGTATTCTTGGATGGAATTTTGATATATTCTAGTTCCGAAGAAGAGAATGAGAAAAACTTGAGAATGATGTTACAGGTTTTAAGGGAGCATCAATTGTATGCTGAATTGATCAAGTGCTCATTTTACCAAAAGAAAATTCATTATTTGGGCCATATCGTCTCCAAGGCGGGGATAACACTAGATCCATAAAATATAAGAGCCATTGAAAATTGGTGAGCACCAAGGAATGTATCAAAAGTATGTTAGGAACCAAATATCAAAATAGCATAAAAAAACCTCAGAATAAGTACTCAACGCCTTGAAAAAGAGAGAATTTAAGATAATAATCCTCTTCGAGGGGGAAACCTCCTTATACACCAAATAAATGTCCAAATACAAGATGATTCCAAATGATGCTTCTGTATAAAATACTCATATTCCCAAGTGGAATCTTCAGCATGTAATTTCCTCCACTTAATGAGATACTATGAAATGGATATATTCCTCAGTTGGAGAATTATTGTGTCAATTATAGCTTCATGCTCCAATATGATTTTTCCTTCCTCGTCAAGTTCTATAAATATAGTTTGAATTGGGATATTTTCACCTATAACCATCGTTAAGCATGAAACATGGAAAACTAGGTGTACTCGCGAAGATGCAGGCAACTCCAATTTGTATTCCATAGTAAAACTTTTTTTCAACACCTTATAAGGGCCATAGTAATTTGGTGATAATTTATTATCCTTCTTAGCTTGCTTTAGTTACATATGTTTGTATGGTTGTAGTCTTAAAAATACCCAATCCCCTACTTTAAAACTGCTTTCACTACAATGCTAATATTCTTGTTGTTTCATGAAATTTTGTGCCATGGTTAGGTTGTCCTTTAGGAGTTGGAGAACTTGTGTTGATTCTCGATGTGATCTTCCTCATCTTGAACCTTATATTTTTATTTTAGAGAAGAAGTGATGGAAGGTGGGTGGTATCCATAGAGTGCCATAAATGGTTTCATTTTTGTTGTAGTATGAAAGGAAGTGTTATACCACCATTTTTCCAAGGGTAACCATTTGAACCATTGTGTTTGTTTATTAGAGACAATGCAAAGAAGGTATCCTTCCATACATTTGTTCACTATCTCGGTTTTTCCATCAAATTGAGGATGATAGGATGAACTATGAGCCAATTGAGTACCCAAACAAGAAATCATTCTATCCAAAAATTTCTAGTGAAGATGGGATCTATGTCACTTACAATAATCTTTGGGATTCCATGTATCTTTTGAACTATCTCCATGAATGTAGTGGCAATTGTACTTTCTTTGAAAGTATGAGAGAGTTCTCAAAAGTGTGTGTAATTGGTTAGTCTATCAACAATCACCATGATGACACTCTTTCCTCCAGACATCGGTAACCCTGTGATGAAATCCATGGAAACCTCCTCCCAACGCTGACCTGGGATGGATAATGGTTGTAAATAGCCTGGGGTATTAATTGTTTCCACCTTATTTTGTTGGCAAACCACACATTCTTCCACAAACCTTTGAACATCAGTTTTAAGGCCATCCCAAAAAAATTCCTTCTTGACCCTATGGTAGGTTTTCAAAAATCTCGGGTTCCCTCCTATTGGAGAGGTTTGCAATTCCAATAGTACCTTTTGTTTGAGTTGAGAGTTCTTAAATAAATATAAGCAATATTTGCACCAGAGTGAATCATTTTTCCATGTAAATGTATCTAATTCATTGGAATCTTGTTGCAACCTTTGAATGAGAGTCCACACATTTTCTTCATTATTTCATTCTTCCCTCACTTATGTTATCCAATTGGGTTGAATGATCGAGATAACATAAAGAAAGGCCTCAACATCTTCATTATTTCTTAAGAGTGCATCTTCCACAACATTTTTCTTCCATTTTTAATAGATGATTTCAAAATCATAACCCAACATCTTGGTCACCCATGTTCATTTTTATTCTAAAGATAGTCTTTGTTCCAAGAAGTATTTAAGACTATCGTGATATAGTTTGACCTTGAAGTGCCTACCTATTAGGTAAGGGTGCCATTTCTTCAATGCGTGTAGTATTTCCATCATTTCCCTTGAGTGGCCAACTTTCAAAAGTAAGGGTCCTTCCTTCTTGCATTAGAACAACACCAATGCCATTTCCTAAGGCATCACATTCCACAATAAAGGTTTTTGTGAAGTCTGGTGTGGTCAAGATAGGAGATTTTCACATCACCTCTTTAAGTTGTTCAAAAGCTTGAGTTGCATTTGGAGTCCATGAAAATGCATCCTTCTTACTTAATGCCGTTAAAGGTGTTTCTATTCTTCCATAGTTCCGAACAAACTTGCGGTAATAACCTGTCAAACCCAAAAATCCTCTATGCTTCTTCAATGTTTTGGGAATTGGCCAGTCCATCATGGAATTAATCTTGTTAGGTCTACCTTGACACCTTAATGAGATACAATATGACTCAAATACTCTACCTCCTTCAACCCAAAGAAACATTTGGATGGTTTGAGAAATAGTTGTTTCTCCTTTAGTAGTTGTAGAACCTTGTCAACATGTCACACATGATCCTCCCAAGAATTGATATAGATTAGTATATCATCAAAAAATACTAACAAATTTTTTTGATGGAACGTATTGAAAATGGAATTCATCAACCCTTGGAATGTGGAAGGTGCATTCGTAATTCCAAAACACATGACCAAAAATTCATAATGACCTTCATGAGTCCAGAATGTTGTTTTTGGGATATTTCTTTCCTTCATTCTAATCTGTTGAAACCCTGAACAAAGATCCAAATTTGTGAAATAGATTGCTCCATGTAGTTCATATAAGATTTCATCAATGATGGGAATGGGAAACTTATCTTTAATAGTAATATTTTTTATCTCTCTATAATTTGGATGCATACGCCATGATCCCTCTTTCTTGAGTACCATTACCACAAGCACAAAGTAAGAACTTTGGCTAGGTCTAATAATGAGAGCCTCTAACATTTCTTCAACCATACACTCAATTTCACTCTTCTAGTCATAAGAGTATCTATAAGGCATGTTTTTAGGAGGAACACTTCCAAGAATTAGGTGAATAACATGATCATGATTTCAAGTGGGTGGAAGACCTCTGTGAATATCTTCAAATACTTTGGAATTATTATCAATGATCCCTTGGAGATATAGAGGAATATATGGCTTAGATGTTTGAACATCTAATGAACATAGTTGTACAATTATACCATGATGCCCCTTTTTCAATAATGTTTTCATGAAATTATATCTTATCACCTTACTGGGTTTCTCTGTGATACCCCTTAAATCAATTTCTTTTCCTTCCAATGAAAATTTCATGAAACGTTATTGAAAATTAAAAGCCATTGTTCTCAATGATTGTAACCATTGGAGTCCTAATACGAAATTAGCACCACCGATGGATATAGAAATAATTGGTCTATTCATTGCATATTCCCCCATAGTAAGATTGATCTTATTGCATTTTCCTGAGCAATTGATAGTTCCTCCATCTGCAATCATTACTTGAAACTCTGGCACTAGACATATAAAGAAATTGAGATCTTTGGCTGATTTATAGTGAATGAAATTATGAGTACTACCAGAATCAATTAGGACTATTACCTTTTTCTTTTTGATATATCCTTCGATATTGAGGGTTTGAGGAGTGCTAATTCCAGACAATGCATGACATGATATCATGGGAGTCAACTCTTCAAAATAAATCTCTTCTATATTTTCATCTTGAGATGCTTCTTGTTCTTGTTCTTCTTCCTCTTCGCAATCTATGTAGAATAATTTATTCTCACCACACTTATGTCCCTTATTGTACTTGTTGTATGTCCCTTATTGTACTTGTTGTCACAATTAAAGCATAAACCTTTTTCTTATGTTTCCTCCAATTTTTGAGATGTCAAACTTGTAGGTTGAGGTGTTTTAGAAGAAGAAACATTATTCTCTTGATAGATGTTAGGAGTGGTCCTTCTAGTAGCCATAGCCATATTTTTACTTTCAACATTTCTCGCCACTCTGAATGCATTCTCCAATGATTTGGGTTCCCAAAGGAGAACCTCATGTTGAATTTTATCCTTTAAAATTCCTATGAATACATCAATCAAGTGCTCATATGGAATATATGTTACCTTTATATTCAATCTTTGGAAGTTCTCGATGTGCTCTGCAACTGAACCCTTTTTTTTGAGATTTATCAATTGGCTAAAGAAGGTATTACTCCTTGTATCCTCATAGTGTGCTATCATTTCTTCCATGAAAATTGTCCAAGTTGTTAGCACTGAAAGTCACCCTTAGATTGCGGGAGGATAATCCTAGTACCCATTAGAATGTTTGGTGGATGTTTGATTTATGTGAGTGGAGGTCAAATGGGGAAAACTTAATACATGAATGATTTCAACACATAACTGGACAAGTAATGCACATGCAAGTGAGGGCCACAACTAACTTTAGTTAGTGAATTGAGTTTGAGTGTGAGCAGAGAGAATACTTAGTAAGAAAGGTGGACAAGACTACTATTGGCATCAGGCCTTTAAGCAGCTTGGAGAAGAAAAAATCAGACTCAATATCACTCTTAAGCTCAAGCTTCAGACACTGAAATATGTCCAAACAACATAGTCACAACAACACAATGATCAAACCTACATCACCATGTAGCTACAACAACTCGACTAGATCCTCCATGCCTGATCCATTCAGTGTAAGAGGGGAAAAGATCACAAGGAAGCTAACTAAAAATGGTCACGATACTGCTACAATCAAACGTACATTACAACAACATAACAACCCTTGACTGGATCCTCCATGCGTGAGTATTTTAGCACAGTTTTTAGAAAGATATGAAAAGAGGTTGACTCCTATTAATCTGAAAGTCTCAAATCTGATACATAACCAGAGAACAGTTCTACCATCAAAACATTGCAAAATAGGGAGCTCTTCTCAACCAGTTGACGACCTTAAATAAATATCAAAACTACTTATTTATACTCAGAACAGTCCCCGACTATCAAGAGAGTGATCTGATCACTACATTCAAAACTTTGCATCTAAGCAGTCTTCTGTCGGAATATGCATGTATTCATCTGTCAGACGTGAGCTCATATGTGTGACATGTTGACAAGGTTCTTAAGTTGTGGCCCTCACTTCCCTGTGCATTACTTGTCCAATTATTTGTTGAAATCATTCATGTATTGAGTTTTCCCCACTTGACCTCCACTCACATAAATCAAACATCCACCCAACATTCTGATGGGTACTGCGCTTATCCTCTGGCAATCTGAGGGTGACTTTCATTTCTAACACAAGTGGTGAGTGATTTGTAAGAACAAAGTGTTGGGTATGTGTTATATTCTTTGCACGAGTATTATTTAGGAAACATGTCACATATTTAGGTGGTTTTTTGGAACATGGTTTTTTTCCGATGGTTTTCTATTTCCGGTTAAGGAATTAGGGTTTCTGACTAATCCAGGTCATTGGGTTAGGGTTTTGGATGCCCCTGGTTGCTATATGTATATTTTATTGTAAATAATGTATCATGTTGAATGAATATAGAATATGTTGGTTTTCCTGTTTTGGGTTTCCGTGGGAAAAATATTTGTGTAATGTTTGTATTTTCCATTGTATGTTTTTGCTCTTTTACTGAAAATCCGTTTGCTCAAAGAATTTCTCCATCTGTTTGATGAAAATGTGTCACATCATGTAGATCAAATAATTGCTCCATATGAACTATCCATGTGATTGGATACTTTCTATCAAACTTCCTCATATCGATCTTAGGAAAGTGGTAGGTCTTCAATCCAAAGTTGGAGTTTCTCCAGTCTTGATTCATCTTCCTTGTGTCCTCATCATGAATTTTATGGGACACATTTTCACATTCAGGTGTCCTCTCTATTAGGAAATTTTTCAATTCTTTCATGATCTCCCTTTTTAAACCATCCATCTTAGTATCCATTATTTCCTCCAATTTAGCTTCAGTTGAATCCATCATTCCTTGTAGTTCATCTTTTGTTACTATATTATTTTGTAAATCATTTATGTTCCTCTACATTTATTTACCTTCATGAAGAGTCCAAGTAGGAATCTCTAGAGGATTATTTGGTGTAGAAGTTCCCTTTTTTGATGGCATGTTGGCTAAGTATCACTTTTAAACCTTGATTTCGAGGTGGTTCTGCTGGACAATATTTCCTCTGTTGTATCTCCAAAATTTCGACACATCTAGGTCTAACAATTTATTTTTGTATTTATCTGATACTCCTTCTCTGCAATTCCACAGGTCTGATCAAAATTGGATGTGCCAAGTGGAAGTTATAGTAACTTCCCCACACCTTGATGATTTTTGTCCCTTCCAAGAGAGTGTACTTGTAAAGCGTGCCAGGAGCACAATATCAGATATTTGATTCTGAAACTTGTACCAGAAATACTACAGACTATCCATTGTCTAATGCAATTAGTCTCACTTAATTTGGATACTCAATGAATAATACATCATTTTTTTACCCAAAAGACTTGATTGAGACTAGTTAATATGACTAGTCAAATACCTTATCTTTCACAGGGTGTATCTACAAAAGTAGGATTACCCAAAATATGAATTTTTTATCATAGCTACCTTGATAATTTCTATGAATATCCTCCGAGTTTTAGGGTCTGAAACATTAAAGAACAAATTTTATAGCTAAAATTTCACGATGATTAAATTCAAGATGATCCCAGAACCCTATATTACATAGGCTATATCTCCAAAAGTATAAGGCCTTAGGAGTTGAAATTTGAACCCCACGTACCTTGGACCCATGATGAAATAAATAAAATAACATTAATAATGTAATATTCCCCAATTAAGGGGCATTGTGCCACTATTTAGGTATTAACAAAGTAATATCATTTATAGGTATTGCAGGTTACTACATGTTACTACATACAATTCATTTAGGGATTCTCAAGGTGTAATGTCCCCCACCTCTTAGAGAGGTAATGA
The DNA here is from genome assembly GCA_009831015.1 of Picea engelmannii. Taxonomy (NCBI): domain Eukaryota; kingdom Viridiplantae; phylum Streptophyta; class Pinopsida; order Pinales; family Pinaceae; genus Picea; species Picea engelmannii. The sequence goes on along the minus strand of ML786636.1, from coordinate 749,750 downwards.
GGAGACTCAGCGGCCTGGGCACCCCCACTAGGTCATAGTCTCACACTGAAGGGGGGAAAATTCAAGAAGTTAAAAGTTATATTTTTAAGTTGACTTAAGAAAGGAAAAGGAAAGGAGTAAAAGATAACTCAATAGAAGAATAGAAGATTAACCC
>ML786636.1:697174-717357 GCA_009831015.1 Picea engelmannii | reverse complement strand
ATGTGAAGGGGGATGGAATGTGGTATACCTAGGGAGGTAATATGGGGTACCTAGGGAGGTACCCAATGGGAATGTAGTTATGTGTTATTAGTGGAAGTCATTTAATATATGGGAATGTGGTCATTCAATGTAAGGTGGACTAGATCCCCTATATTAATAAAAGTCCACTATGGTAGTTGGATGTAATAAATGTGAGAAGGTTCTCTAGAAGGTTCCTAGGAGATAGGGAGAGCTATATAAAGAAGTCTAGGCAATGTAATGAAACATAGAGAAGAATATTGTGATTGCACAAGAAAGGATTGCTTGAGGAGTTTTATCCTTCCATAAGGATTAATATATGGTGTTACCCTACCTCAATGGTTTTCTCTATTTCTTGTGTTCATGTTATAGTGAATGGTTTATGGTTTATTCTTGGTATTATTGAAGTATATTTACAGATATGGTTTAGGTACTTAACATTAACTTTGGGACGAGGTTTCCTGAAGGGTGGGTGTATGTAACAACCCTAGTAGAATATATGTTTAGGGAATTATTAAGTAAAATTATTAGGTAATTAATTTTTCTAACATATTATTAATTAAACAAAGATTGGTATAATGATACTAATTAAATATTTATTAATTAATTAATGGTTACAATTTGATTAATTAATTGATTAATTAATTACATGTTACATTCATTGACATGGGTATTAAATTAATAGGGTTAATAAATTATATTGTTAAATTAAAGATTACGTATACGGTGGGGATAAGGGGCATTAATAAACAGAAAAGGGGACATGATTAATAGGATAAAGCATTAATAATTGGATAAGGTAATGAATGTGTAGATAAGGTAATAAATGAGTAGAAAGGGCGGTGAAGGAGGGATATGAGGGGAGGAGGTTTACGAAGGTAGGGGGATCATTCTACGAGAAATTTTATTTTGGGGGCTCTCTTGGATTTGCAAAAAGGAGAGTTGAGTTCTATAGTCGGGAGGATTAGTACAAGGGACACTGGTTTGCTGGGGGTTTTGGGCACGGGGGCCAGGATATCCATATGGTATCCTGGAGCTAGGTAGTTTTCCTAGTTGGCAGGGTGGAAACTCGATTTTGGGCAGAGTTGGTTCGTGGATTCAAGTTGGGCAAGGCAACAACAGGAAGGTCAATAAGACTAGCAGAAAATGAAGGGTTAGCATCAGACCCAGGTATTTTAAGTTACGTATTTGTTTTATGAAATTTAAGGAATATGATGTGTTATGAGGCTGCCCGTGAGCTAATATGTTTAGCTCAATAAATTTAAATGTTCTGGTGATTAATCTATTTGTGCAAATTTAAATGATTTATATCAAATTTTTATTTCAAGTCACTACAGTTGTCGGGCATGTGCTAAAGGGATTAGAGCATAGGTAGGTTTCTCTTGTTTCTCCAAAGCCTTGACTGTTCCTTTCATAAAAGTGTGTTTATTTTAATGCAAGTGTGTTTATTTTCATGGGAGTGTGGTGTTATTTTAAGGATGACCTAAGGGTGGAGAGAAGACGGTAAAACATGAAGGAAGAGCCCATGCATCCACTTTAGTGGGGTTGCTTCAAATTTAGGTTGTCCTCTTCCTTTTAGTAGTTAGAATTATTATCATTATCCACACACACACACACACACACACACACACACACACATATGAGAAGAGAATATAACTTGTGTGAAAAAATAACTTGGTGACAACAGGTCCTAGTAGCACGGTGGTGCTTCGAGTATATAATTGGTTTGCTTACATTTTATTTTATTTTGATTCTTTTTATTTCTTTAGGATTTTTAAAAGTTTTTTGGCATTGTAAGAACCCCCCTCTACACTAATCCATGCATACAACAATACCCATCAACCAACAACAAGAATTTAAATATGATCAAGATTTTAACAAAAATCTCTCAAATCCTAGCAACAACTGGTATCTCAATGTCAACCTCTCTGGAAGAACAAATCTTGATAGCAGTCAAGAAATTAAATGTCGCTCTGCATCCACAAGAAGATCTATAAGTCTCCTTTGATTATCTTTTCTAATCTATCAAGGAGACTGGAGAATAATGGAACACATTTGATGGAGATCCACCATTAGAACTTGAGATCGAGGAGTTTTTTATATGCCTTTCTGAAGATCCTCCATGCACTGACGAAACCAGTTATTCAAAAGAAGATGATCTTCCTAGCATGATAGAGGGAAACGAGTAGAGTGGTCTAAATAAGGAACTGAACCAAGAACATCATGACTATATCGAACATTGGTTCTAGATGACAACCAAATTGAACCACCACTCTCTTCTTAAAAAACTCTTCACATCATCACCAAAGCAATTGGTTCTTCGTACTTTGGTATACATTAAAGCTTATCTTTCAAACCCGAGTATGAATGTATTTCCACAACTGTTATGCACATGGTTACATTGGAAATATTATGACACGTGAAATTTAATTTCTTGTTCTTAGATAGGATAGAGTAAAAGTTGCATGTTAGTTAACCTAGTTCTAAATAAATGCAACATATTTTCATGTTTCTTTTCAATTAAATGAAATGATATGAAGATAATATTGGTGATCTAATATAAAAAACCAAAAACAACTTGAGATATTTATTCTTCTTATTACATACAGATTTCTGACTATTAATAATAACAGATGCTCATAAGCCTAATCTTTAAAATATTATGGGGATTTACAAAATCTTTAAGGTCCGCATAATGATGGCCATAGGTAACCTGCATATCCTAGTTTCATATCAGAACTTGTTATTCAAACATTCTTATCAAATAGTAGTAGGAGAGTGAATGAAACTTCTACTTGTGAGGGAACACAATCTTATATAGAGAATATGAACTTGGAGACTAGAGCCACCTTTAGGTCATTCTCTCATGGCCTCATCCACCACACATTACGTAAGTTCGACCATGATATGTCTTTTGACTAATATCAATACAAACGTCTATTTTTCATACGAACCATCTTTTATGGATAATTTATAAAATATCTTCCAACTCAATACCATTCCATCTTGTAAAAAGGTTTTCAAAGATGCTTCCTCATTCACCCATGCGAAAGCAATCTATAAATTTTATCTTAAGGGTAAATATTGGGACAAGAGACTTTGATGGAAAATGGGTGCAAGAGGCTAAACCATCAAGATACTGAATAGATCTGCTGGAAGTTGGTACGACCTGTGGTATAACTAGGAAAACCCATCAGGGTACTGAACAAGCTCGTGGGAAATGGGGCATTTTTCTTGGGAAGGATATTTCTAAGATGCCAAAATTACCCCATCGGAGTATTTAACAGGCTTGCTGGAAATGGGTTCTAAATTTGATGTCTTTCATTATGCCTAATCTATATTTGTCCATATGAACAATATACTTGTGTAAATCCTTAAGAATAAGCATGTATGGTTGAACAAAAGGCTAATGAGCCTCATCTAATTGCCATTTGATAATGTCCATAAGATGGTCTTAAGACCCTGTCATTCATATCCAAGAAGTCAATGTCCTAGAGGTGGGACCCATAAGTGTAGGAGTCTAATAAACTCAAATGCCAACTTTATCAATATCACTTGAATGACAAAAATTCTTTGAGAAATTAAACAAGGATGACTAGTCTCCTATCTTTTTCTCATTTATTAAAGACCACTTATCTCCTCATGTTTTCCTTTTCAAGGATGAGAAGAAAAATCCCCCATCATAATTAACATGGTTGCTTGAGCGTACAAATGTTAATGATTGAAGAAATCATATGTAATAAGTAATTTAGGAATTTTCTTTATGCTCGTAATATTTTAAAATAAATTTCATTTCCAAATTTACAAGCATGAATAAAGTTTAAATTTTGGTTGTTTCTTTAAGAATGGCATCAATGTATATTTCTTCTCTCATAATAATAGTATTGGTTTAGTTCTTTTAGATTTTTTTCTTCTGGTACTGCTAGTACATAAACCAGTAGGTTCCTATATGAATAGTACAACAATTTTAATCTTTTTTTAGGGTACTTTTTGCAGGGCACTTTCAGTAACTCTCGGCTCTGGCATACTTCATTTCTCTCCTTCAGTCAACATGCACCAGTACCACATAGTCCACTTTCAACTTGCATAAATTTTGTGTTCTAATGAGAGTTTGCATGAGGACATGCAAACCATCAGGTTTGTGTGAGAGAGAGAGACATAAGGAATATCAACAGATCAACATTCATCAACTCTCTCCTATATGTCCATCAGTTCTCAACATTTCTCCACTTCATCTTCAAATTTTAGTAGTCTACATGACGATTTTGCAGACATTTTGTCTTGTTCTGCATAGTTTACACTTCAACATGCATTAGAATTCAAAGCAAGGGTAACTTGAGGTAAAACTGGTACAAATATTTTTTACTTCCTAAGAACTTGGAAAACATGATGCATAACCACTATTAACCACTCCACACTCCTCTATGAATTATCACAACTACTCAATAAACCCTCCATCTTCACTTCACTTGTCATAATGAACAATATAATCTGATGATAAGACCAAGTAATGAAAAGGAAATATGTGGTATACAAATATAAAGAAACATCTATAGTGTCTTCTTTGTGTACATCATAAAACATTCTTAAGCCATCTCAAAGAGGATGAAATCATTATTTCTTATCCAAACAAAGAACCACAAAGTAAACATTGGTCTTAAAATTTATGTAAGATACAAAGTATAAAGGAGTCCAATTTCATACGACCACCATCACCATCATTTTATAAACCATTATCTAGACATACAACATTCACCATCACTTTGATACCCCATCCACTGCTTGTCCTCCATTTTTATGATGTTTTTGTTTTTCTATTTGAACTTCAATCCGTGATAGATTCCAAAGTGCCATTCCACAAGAACCAACACCTACACAAAAGAAACAACGTCACATAAATCTATAAGCAGAGTATCATAAGTTATTCACCTTGTTTGCATGAGGACATGCAAATCCTTGGGTTTGGGGGTGTGTTAGGCTACAATTTTGTGATATTTTCTACCATACAAATACACTCATCATTACACCTTCTCCCACATTTCGTTAATAATATATCCCTAATTACACCATAAACCTCCATTATCTCCTGTTATTGATCTTATGTGGTTAATACATAATTTTATATATTTTTAGTGATTAAAAGGATGATTATACAATAGTTTTGTTGATGATGGTTTAATCCTATGTTTCTATGTCCAAGCAATATGTTCCCACACTCCAAGTCATCTAGTACCAGAAGGTTCTAAAGTCAACCGATACCTGCACAGTCATCTGGTACCCACACTCCAGGTCATCTGGTACTCACACTACAAGTCATATGGTACCATAAGGTTCTACAGTCAGTTGATACCTGCATAGTCATCTGGTACCCACACTCCATGTCATTTGTTACCCACACTCTATGTCATCCAATACTAGCTCGTCTGGTACCAATATTGCGCTCATCCGATATGACAATTCATCTGGTACCAAAAGGTTATACAATCAACCAATACCTGCATAGTCATCTGGTACCCACACTCCATGTCATCCAGTACCAGCTCGTCTGGTACCAATACTGTGCTCATATGATACTCCAAGTCATCCGGTACCAGAAGGTTCTACAGTCAAAAGATACCTACAAAGTCATTCGGTACCCATAGTCCATGTCATTCGATACCCACACTCCATGTCATCCAGTACTCATATCATACGGTACCAATTATGCTCTTCTCTGGTACTAATGATGTGCTCATTCGGCACCAACATCAACAACAGTCTGGTACTAGAAATAATTTGAAAATTTGGAAAGCTTCTAAATGAAAATCGGGGACATGGGTTTTGTCCAGCGCGATGTTTACATGTAGAAATGTGATGCATAATTCACCCAACTCACACGTGTTGACCTCCATCTTAGGGGGAATGATTCTGCAAAAAGTAGCAAAACTCTCAAACTGCCAACTTGCACCTCGATTTACGTGCAGATGGCATCGGATCCATAAATTCTAAGATATGGGTTTTGTCTAAAATATGAAAAATTGAGTAAAACGCAATAATTTTTCCAAAATGTGAATTTGGTTGGAAGATATGAGTGGATCCCTAACTCGAATCTACCCAAATTGCAGTAAAACCATGATTTTTGAAGATTTGTCATAAAAATGTAAAAAATGATTTCAGAGTTTAGGGATTCGGTTTCATCCACTCCTAACTGATATTTCATATATAAATAAGACTCATAGGGATATGAGAAAATCCAATTATCATTATGGGAATTATTTTGTAATATATCTTAGGGTGTCATCATGACAATGCCAAGACTATAAGAGACTTGTAATTTTCTGAGTTTGAATAAGTGAAAGAGATGTTGTTCTTGTGCATGGTTCCAAGAATTTGACTAATTTAATTGTCTTCAAGAAGAACTCACCTCCTAAGAAGGGCCACTCATAGTGGATAAGTGTTGCTATATTCTATTTGCTTGGTAGATTAACATTACATTGTGTGTTTATTTCATTACAAGTCAATTTTAGTTTTGTTATCATTTGTGTTAAAGTTTTCTTAATTTTATGTTGTTGCATTAGATGGATAAATTTAGACTTAGATCAAATTTCTCAATTGAGTACATTATTACACTTCTTAATCTTTGAGTTTAGTTTGTACTCCTTCCATTACTTATGTGTGCTTATATTTTTGCATATCCTTTCAATGCTCTGTTTCCGTGCTTAATTAATTGTGGACAATGTTCCCTTTCTTCCATGCTTCACTAACATCTATTTAATCATTCAAACCTCCATTTCAATCTATCATTTTCCACCATTGATTTGCCATCCTACTCACACATCGAAACCTACAATTCAATACACGTATCCATTCACCTATTCTATGATGTCTCAAATAGTCTAAAACAGAGTTGTTCCATTTGATATATATAACATTTCTCTTCTATATTCACCTCATCTTTCCTCACACGATTCACTCCTTAGTCGTCAATTTAATTATACATTATAATCAGTTAATTACAAGAGAAGATTGTTGCCATCTCTTCCTCATTTTCTGTGTATTAGTTATTGAGTTTAAATGTTGCCTTCATATCTCAATTACACAAAAAACCACTTCCTTTTCTCATATTCATTATTTTCCTTTCCATCCCTTTATTTTTCATTTACTTTATTGATGTATTCATTTGATGAGTGGTTTTGAGTTTAGGATGTGTGATTTTACATTTGCTTAATATTTCTACAGTTTAAGTTTGAATTGCTTTAAGATTTATTTATGTTCTTAGTCAATTTTGTTTTTCAGTGCTTTGTATTAGTCTACACTTATTTCCGCACTAATTTCCTCTTTTGTTTTTGTTATTGATGAATTCTTTTATTAGCATTTTGTACGATATAATTTAATCTTCCCACTTTAGGATAGATCTTTGCAATAAATTGTTGATCACATAGTTTTGTTTTAGTATTTCATTTTGTTTGGCTTCTTATTGCAATCTTGTCACTTCAAACACCAATGGATAGATTAGAGGTCTAACTTGTGAGATATGACCTTCCCGCATTGGAATTCTTCCCAAGGTGTTATTTTGTTTCTTGTCGTTTGAATTCATTTCCATTTGCTTGCTTCTTTTATTGCATTTAAGTGTGGATCCACTATAGGAAACAATCATTGAAGGACAAGAAACTTTAGTAAGCTACTTATGATTAATCACACAAACATCACCCCGAGTGCATGAAAGACTGTGATCTAAGCCTTTATAGCATTAAGTTATTCCTACATCCCAGTGATGAATCCTTAGTGTTAATTTCCTGCAGTGTGGGTTTGAGGATTGTTTTTTTGGCTTTAGATTAGGTTAGACTAGGATCTGATCCTGCGTTTCCTGTGCCTGCACATAGAAGCTTACAAGCCCTAATTAATAATTAAATGTGGGAATTAACAATGCATATATTTATCCCAATAGGTAGACAAAAAGGGTGAATCAAGTAATTGAAGATATGTTAAGAATGTATGTCATGGATAAACCATCCAAATTGGAGGATTATCTACACTTGGTAGATTTTGCTTACAATAATGGGCATCAAGCATCCCTAAAGATGAGCCCATTTGAGACACTCTATGGAAAAAAATGCAGCACACTAGTTAGTTGGGACAACCCAGCAGACCACGCGGTATTTGGGCTATAACTATTCAGGGAAATGGAAGAGCAGATGGTAAAAATTAAGCAGAATTTAAAGGTTGTGCAGGACAGGAAGAAAGTTTATGAGGATAAGGGGAAAATTCAAAGGGAATTTAATGTGGGTGATCATGTGTTTCTGAAAGTAAAGGCCAACAAAAGTTCCCCTAAATTGGGAAATTGTTCAAAGTTGGCAGTGTGACTTTGTTGGCCATTTGAAATCTTGGAAAGGATTGGGCCTATGGAATATATGCTTGCCTAGCCTGCATCAATGCATATTCATAATGTATTCCATGTATCCTTGCTTAAAATATATATACGTGATACTAATCATGTCATTGATTGGAATGTGATTCAAGTGGAGCAAGAAGGTGGTTTTCAAGTTCATCTAGTTTGCATATTGGATCAAAAGATCAAGCATCTCCAGAATCGAGCGATAGGGATAGTAAAGGTCTAGTGGACCTAGTATGGCCCTGAGGATGCAACATGAGAACATGAATATGCTATGTGGGCAGAATACCCACATATGTTTTAGAATTTTTGAAATTTTGATTGTACATGTATATATGTTGCATTGAGGATGATCCATAAATAAGGGGGAGGGGATTGTAATACCCCTAGGATAAAACCCAAAATTGTACATATAAATTATAGTTGTACTTTATTTATAAGATGGTGAGATGAAGTAACATGGTTGTTGGTTTGATTATGAGCAGATTAATTTAGTGCATGAATATCCCACATCAAAGGAGTGTGCGTAGTTGTAAATTGATACAACGTGTAGTTTAATGTTTTGGCGTGCACCTATGTAAAAAACACAAGTATGGGGCATTGAAAGTTGAACAACTTAAAGAATGAAGTGCACAAGTGCTAGTGTGAAAGGTTGGCACATTGATGGAAAATGCACACAACTCTAGATTCTGCATGCACTAGTTGAGTGAACAGGATTTTGAAGGGTAGAGAAGTCATTTGTATATAAGTCTTGATGTAACATGCACTTGTGAAAGGGCGTGAGGTTGGCACACTAAGGAAAGAGTGTGCACATCCCAGAAGTTCCACGCACACTTGTTTTAAGTGTGTGAATTGTTTATTTTGAGGTTGGTGAGCCTGTATGAAAAATATTAGTACTTATGTACTAATATGTAAATGTAATCACATGAAAATTAATGAAAATACATCCTGGTGGTAGACCGACCATGTAAAAGAGTTCGAGGGTATTAAAATGCACTATATGAGGTTAAGGGGGATGGGTTAAAGGGTATTAAATACCAAAAGGAATATTTTATTAATATTTCTTAAAAAGTGTAAAGTAAGGATATAATATTATATCCTAAGTCCTAAGGAGGGGACAAGTGGCTAAAAGAAGTTCTCAACATGACAAGTGTCAAGTTGGGAACATGTTGTGGAATTAAGACATCTCTCATCCTGACATGTGTCAATTTGGGAACATGTAGTGAACTGGTTTGGACTTAATTCATTTTGACATTAAATCTTTCATGTAGAGGGACCAACATGAGCAGAGAGTGAGCTGATTGTTCTTCCATCGATATGATTGTTCTATCATAGAATTTCTCAGTGAGTGAACCAGTTTGTTACTGCAATGACCCCGATGGTTATTGTGAACAATATATTGAGTATTGTCGTAGATACTTGTGTATGACTTAGCTAGGAGAGATATATTGAAGAAGTGGGTTTTCATGCCCGTGGAAGACTACATTCTCTCAAGGTGAGAGAATTGTTAGTAATTATTTCCTGAGGTGTCAATCTACAACAACAGGGCTTTGAGACTTCCTGCCTATCTTGTTGATGAAGCCTTGGAAGGGAAGTGGGGAAGCTGAAGGATTGTTGAGTAGACAAAGGGCACACTTCCTGGGGTGGGACAGGCATGTGGGAAATGAGAGACTCTAGGCTGTCAATCTAAATTTGGATCTATGAATAACTTTCTAGTAATTGAGTCACTTGTGTCTGAGTTACCAGTGACTGAGTTCTTGTGGAGTGGGATACCTTAGCCTATTTTGGAACCCTAACCCAAGTGGATTTTATCCTCATCTTGGGGGTGACCCACTATTGACATTTATGAACAATGTGGTCTAAGGTTGGTAGGAACGTGAAAGGTCTGCCCATAGTTGGTGTCTTTTATTCAAAAGATAAGTGTCAGTTGTGCATTAAATCATGTTTGCAAATATATTTATGCAATTGTTGTCATGGTTTTATGTTTTTTGTGTTGTTTTTATAATTCTACTATGAATTGTGTATAAATCTATTAAGAAAATGTATGTAATCATGCATTGTAGAGTATGTATATGTTTTTAATTAATGATATATTTGTGTCAGAGAAATCTATGTGGAATTGTTGGAAATATAGTATCAGAGAAAAATAAGTTGTCAAGTAACATTTCCCAGAAGGCGGTTGGGGGTGTTACACACTGGATCAAAAAATGGGTTTCCACCTTGTAGTTTTTCTACAACTTTTCGAGTCCTAAACTTCAAGGGTCGTTTTGAGGCTCTAAACAATGTTTTTTGGACCTGCCATAGTCACACTATATGATTTATCCAAAGAGTGATGGAAAAATGTGTAGTCTTTGGATATACCTTTCAAACAAGATATTGTGCACCCCAAACAGAGATCGTATGCAAACGTTACACTCTTCTGAAGTTGACGTACCAACTTACGCCATCAGGGCCCAAATGACTTTTGGTGTTTCATCTTTCGTGGTTAGGGTTTTGGATTTTATTCATGTTAAAAATGACTCTAGATCCTCATTGTAAACATCATAATATTCTTATGAATGAGTATAAATATCACATCTCTTCTCAGAGATAAGCTGCCACCATTCTAGTGAGTCATTCACTCTTTAATTTTACAGTTTTTGTACATTCTCCCGTTAATAAAAATTGTGCATTACTATAATTTTGTTTTTATTACAATATCTCTGTATATTTCATTTTTTATTTCTCTACCTTGATTTCATTCTCAAAATAATCCGGAGCAATGAGGTAGTGTTCTTATGAATTGGAAAATTTTGGAGGTATATACTTTTTCATTTCATGTATTAGATGAGGAATTTGTCTCCTCCAATACTTTATACCTATTGTAGTGGCTAGTCAACTCTGCCGACTAGACCCAACGATCGAATAAGAACTAGTCAGTCAACCGATGTAGTCAGAAGTAGAGGTCGATCGAAGTATTTGTTAATCGACCAACCCAGGAAGTTAAGTAGTTACAACTTCCTGAAAGAGTTATAAATAGATAAGCACATGAAGGCTCAAATAGCTTCATGTGAGAGGTTGTATACAATTGGGATGTATTGTTATATCATATAATAAACGACTACTATTTAGGTTATAATTTCTTGTGTATGTATTTATCTATGCTTATTTGTGTGCATGTATCTCTATGATGTCTATATAAGGATCTACTTGTAACTCTCCCTACTTTTCACTAGATTACAACATTGGCTTCGATGTTGGTAGTACTAGACTTGGGCATGTACAAATTTACATAAATTCTAACTATGCAAGAAATACGTGATTGGTGGGAGAGAAAAAATCAGAACCACATCAGAAACTACACAAGAAGGAATAACCTCTCACTCACCAAAGCACGGTCGTGATTCTTTTTAGAGACACATGAAATATTCCTTGAAGCTATCCCAAAATCATTATTTCAGCACATTAACAGATCAATTAATGTGTAATCTAACACCCAACGAGATGTTAGGCCTAAAGTTGAAAAGTGGAGGAAGAACAAATCTGCACAACTTCCTTGAGAGAATTATTGAATATTATATTTTAGAACAAGCCATTGAAGATTGGACGTCGCTCGATAAAAAAAGAAAATTTTTATTTTGAATTGCACAATGGATTTTTCTACACAGTTCTGACACTTCTTCATAAATTTCTCCTCGAAAAGGGATTCGGTGACATCATCAAGTATCGACCAATACTAGACACATCGTTACCAAATAGTAACTTTAAGGAAAGAGATGAAAAGTGGAAAGCATTTCTTGACGCAAAGTGAAAAGATACAAGAGAATCCTGTGACTGCTTCTTGGAGAAATAAACATGGCTAGTGCTACTGAATTTGAGTAAGTCAGGTTGGAAATGGGGGGTCGATCGAAAGTACGAGATGCCATAAAAAAACCATACTTTAAGTAGTGTCTCCCAAGCCTAAATATTGTCAAGAGAGAAGCAAGCCCATAAGCAATTCCCAGATATCTATAAATTAGAATGGGATAAAAGGAAACAGAAAATAGAAGAACTTTGTAACCAGTGGAAAAACAAAAATTTGAATAGAAATATGTTTAGGTAGGGTCATCCTGATAGAGCGCGTGAGCATTATGAGTCATACATAGATCGACCATAGTTGGCAATAGCAACAGCCTTGATGACACCTAACAGAAGTAGCAACACATAGTTGAGTATCCATCAACCGGAAGAGGAACCAAAAAGTATGGACTACAAAGAATATGGACTAGCTTTAGGTAGTTCTCTCACACCGAAAACCAGCCCGTGGATAAGGGAATTTCTCCAACAGAGACTGCAGATCGACGACCAATATTCAAGATTATGGTATAGAACATATGACCAGGGAAACCTACAACATGCATTGATTATTGAGACAGAGAAAAATGAATTCGAAAACATGATTATCCAAATTAGGGATCTCACCAACTCGACCCCCCTGTCACATCTAATCTCAATAGAAGAAATTAATTATAGTCGAGAAGCAATGCCACCTTTGGAATGACGGTTAATCAAATATAAAGATCAAAGATCTCAAACTGAGGATGCCTTTTCTATACTCGAAAATAAACAATTGTTACTTGAGTACCATCCAATATCATACGCCAATAAAAACCTACTAGAGGATCTGAAAACTCAATCGAAAGTAGTCATAGCTCAAATACCAAGAAAACCGAGCATTCCTAACAAGAAAGTCAAAATGGGATTTAACCACATCCTAATTTATGAAGGAGAGGAGGAACCAAAATGCCATTGGTTTATGTGTGAAAAAAATTGGGATGTGGCTGATATTATAGATGAAGAAAATAAAATAGCACAATTCAGAGTTGCTCTGAGGAACCACACCTTAATATGGTTTATAAACTACACAAAAAATGATCCGGATTATTTTCAGCACGAAATGTGAGCGGAGATATAATAAATAAATGTACAGAGATATCGCAGATATCCCATAATATAAAATAAATGTATCAAAGAAGCAACCATAAACACAAAGATATAGTAATACACAATTTTCTATTAATGAGTGAAAATGTACAAAGACTGTAAAAATACAGAGTGAAAGACTCGCTAGAATGGTGGCATCTTATCTCTGAGAAGAGATGTGACGGCTACTCACATTCTCAAGAATATTATCATTACAATTAGGCTCCAAAGGAATTTTTAACATAACTAAAATCCAAAACCGTAACCCCGGAATATGAAAATCCAAAAGGTTTGCGGGCCTCTATGGGGGTAGTTGATACGTCAACTTCCCAAGGGCATAAATTTTTTATACGATCTTCGTTTGGGGTGCTCAATACACCATTGGAAAGTTCTAATTGAGAAGAATGATTTTCGACTGGCCCAATTTAGTGCCTTCAATAGTTACTTGGGCCACAAATCCCCAACAAACATCGTTTAGGGCCTCAAAACAACCACAAAAGTTTGGAACCCGAAAAACTGTCAAAAAACTACCAAGCTGGAAAAATATTTTTTGAGCCCGTGGAATAGGTGGGTGGCCATCGATAGCCACCTGGATCAGAAAATAAAACTCACTCAAAGAAAAAATAAAGAATATATTCTTAATATCCTTTAAAATTCAGGATATCACACATTTGTCGACTCAAAATGTAAAATAAATAAAACAAAGATATGGTGAGTTGGTAAGAGAATATGATAAGAGATTCAAATACCTCTTAAGTCAAATTCTGACAACAATCGATCAATTTTTTTTTTCTAGTGCTATGTAGTTGGGATACTACCAAGAATATGTTCTCCGATATGCTTATATGAGATAACCAGTTGCAAAGATGCGTTAGAGAAAGAACAATGATTCAAGTTAGATGATGATGGTTTGTTGACTTCCTCAACAACTAAGAGACTCAAGGAGAAAATAAAACATTTACAACAAGCAGTAAAAAATCTATCTATATGATAGAATGAAGTATGGTGTAGTAAATGCCTTGGGGAAGGACATAGAAAGGATAATTGTCCCCTCAATGAGCACACCCGAACATCAAACATCCACTGAATACAAGATAAAAAAATATTGTAACATATGTGAATGCCTAAATGATCATAGTGTATAAGATTTTCCACATAATCTGAAAAACAAAAAATGGTGTCATATCTGTGAAGTTTCTAATCATCGTACATCATAATGTTATTTAAACGCTTGAAATGAGAATAATATACAAATAGTCTACCACATAGAAACCATCGATCAAGAAAACAACTATGGTCGAAGAGATGATTACTATAGTCATGTTTGAGGTCGAGGAGATCAACGTGGATTCAGTGATCGAGGTTGACGTGGATTTGATGGTTGAGGTTGATGTGGATTCAATGGTCGAGGTTGAGTTCGTGGACGAACATATTGTTTCAATTATTGGTAAAATGATCACATCATCCCAGATTTCCCTATAAAAGATAGAATTGATCTGAAACTTTGCAATATATGCATCATTGGAGATCACTATTTAGAATACTTCCCAATAGTACTCGACAAAATCATAGCAAGAAAAAATGTGAATTTACTACATGTGGTATACAAGGAGGAGGTGATGAACTCAAAAAACTTACATATTATTACAAGGTCGAGTGTAGGATGAGATATCCACATTCCACCACAAAATTACCAAAGAAATAAAGCTAATATTTTCCCAAACCCAGGCAAAGAAGAGAAAATCATGAGAGAATCTCTTAATTTCTTCAAGAACTCCATAGAACATCAACAAAACTCAAGAAGTCAAAATGAAGACACCATCCAAGATTTTTTGCAGATCCTCAAAGAAAAACATTCGATAGGAAGATTGCTAGACTTACTCAACATATTACGTGAATAAAAAGATGATCAGAGACCGATCAAGGATGCAAATCACCTCTCTTATAACAATAAATAGTATGATCTACGAGTTGACTCAAATATTGAGGGAATGATGGTCAATCAGGTGGTCATTGATTTTGGATCTCAAGTAAATATTTTTCCATGAGAGACATGGATACGATTGGGTCAACCTAGC
Source organism: Picea engelmannii (assembly GCA_009831015.1). Lineage (NCBI taxonomy): Eukaryota > Viridiplantae > Streptophyta > Pinopsida > Pinales > Pinaceae > Picea > Picea engelmannii. The sequence continues at coordinate 701,949 of ML786636.1, read as the reverse complement.
TTAGAACCCACACTGAAATATCTTAAATTAGTTGATCAAATATTAATAGAACCAATTAGAATAATGGGAAATGTATACACTCAAATTATGGGAATATCGACTTCATTCAGCCTCGAAGTAATCAACCTAGTTGAAGGAATTCCAACATATGTAGCTCTTATTAGTCAGCCTTGGGTTCAATGAATGAAAGAAACTATCTCCCTTGAAAGATTAACAATTAAATTGAAAGGGAATGAGAGAAAAATAATCATTCCCTTGGATCCAAAGGAAGGAAAACCATGGATGGAATTATGGGATGAGGATCAAGAAGCTCGGTTCCTATATCAGATAAACAACGAACAAAAATATTATATAGAACCGACTGTAGAAGGATAAATTTAGAGAGAATCTCCCATGTCGGTCGGGTATAATTCCGACCCCGCCTTATATAACTGGAAAATTGATAATTATGAAGCACATGTGAAGATCTAATGGTCTATTGAAATTATTCCAAAAAAGTAGCTTAAGATATGATACTCAATCCAGGATCTACCAAAAGTATATGAAAAAATAACTTGACAATCTCCCACTCTTATACCAATTGAAAATCAAATAAGCAAACCCTTATGATACAAAGAACAATATTCCACATTGACCCATTTCGAAGAGGTGGAAAACACATAGGAGAGCAAGGGAGGATGTAGAGCCTTGTGGAAATATTCTTAGGACAAGATGCAATATGGTGGGAAACACATTCCCCTAGATTATAAACATGGATGACTGTGTCGACGTACTTTGTTGAATGATTCAGAGACAAGAAATTATCTAAAGTTGTGGATATTTCCACCTTCAGAATTGGCTATGACCCAGTAGAACATATTCAATGTTGTGAAAGAAAGTGGTGAAAAATAGGATATAAATATGAAAAGGTATGGCCCCATATGTTTTCAATTACATTATATGAAATACCAAACAAATGGTATAATATTGAAGAATCTTGCAGCCATACATCAAACTAGACTAAAATTAAAGAAACTTTTGTGCAAGACTTCCAATTTATTCTAGAAGAATAACACTTGAGAGATGTAGCACAATAAATGAAAACCTTTCTAAAGAATCCTTGACTGACTGTATAGAAAGAAAAATCAAATATTTCAGTCGATGGATGATCGACATCGACTCACAATTTTGTGTTGGTAGAAGGAAAAGAAATCTCGACTGCATGGAGGATCGACATGAAAAATATAAAATGGATGGAACAAAGATCCAATGGAAAAAAGAATACCCATCACTATAGAATCATGTGAAGTCAATATTAAGCATAACCATGGAACACAAATAATATCAGGAACAACCCGACTTCCCAAAATTATTTACAAAAATTGAAGAAGGAGGACGCCACCTCGACGAAGCAAAACCACCATAATGGATGGATGTGGAAATAAAAAATAAATAAATCGACATATCAAATGATGATCAACCAAAAATGGTACTAATAGGTGATTATTGGTCCAACAAGAAAATAACAGACATAGTTAATATAATAAAATAATATCAATATGTTTTTGCACTAAACAACAAGGAATTGAAAGTACTTGTAGAGGAAATGGGAAAAATGAATATTGAACTTATTCTAGGAGAAAAACCAATAAAAAAAATACCGTACAAGTTAGCGCATAAATATAAACCGATCATTCAAAGAGAGATCAAAGAAATGCTACAAGAATGTATTATTTACCCTATTTACAAGGAAGAATGGGCAAGTCCCATGGTGGTGCAACCAAAGAAACATAATCCCAAAAAATTGAGAATTTGTGTCAATTTTCGAGGACTCAATAAACAGACTATGATAGATCTATTCCCCACCCCCTTTGTTGATGAAATCATCAATGAATTTGTTGGTCATGAATGTTATTCATTCACTGATGGGTTCTTGGGATATAACTGGGTGCCAATAGCAAAATAAGGACAAGAAAAAACAATATTTATATCATAATTTGGATCTTTCACCTAGAGAGTAATGCCAGTTGGAATGAAGAACATGCCAACATTTTTTTCGAGAATAGTGTTTAAATAATTTCAAGAGTATATATATAAAACCATGGAGGTATACTTTGACGACTCGACAATATATAGTCTATTCAAAAATCACATACAATGGCTATGACTTATGCTAGAATGTTGCAGACAGATTCAACTATCATTAAATATCAAGAAATTTATATTTTCCACACCTATTGGAATCCTTCTAGGACACGTGGTATGTAAATACGGGGTAAAGGTCGACATGGAGAATATTAAAATTATCCTTGATCTAAAACCGCCTGTGAATAAAAAAACAAATCAAAAATTAATTGGGACATACTAGATATTATAGGAAGTTCATACACCACTACTCAAACATCACCTTCCCAATTTATGAGCTCTTATGAAAATATGTTGAATTTAAATGGAGTCGAGACTGCCAGGAATCCTTCAAATTATTAAGAATAATTTGGTCGAAGCACCCATTCTAAAATTTCTAGTCTGGTCAAGAAAATTTAATGTCCATGTCGATGCATCCAATGGATTTGTCGGGTCGGTATTAGCACATCCATATGATGACATGATGGAACATCCAAATGCGTATGTAAGTCGAAAATGGAATAAGGAAGAAAGAAATTATTCGACAATGGAAAGGGAAGCCCTATCAATGATATTTTCTCTACAAAATTTTTGTAACTACTTACTTGAAAATCCCTTCATATTTTTTACATACGATCAAGCACTAAAATAATTGGTCAATAAACCAGTACATAAATGAAATATTTGACGTTTGTTATTCTTATTTCAAGAATTTGAATTCGACATAATCATACGACCGAGGAAAAAGAATGTCCGACCTGATCACCTATCACGAATAGAAACATGAGAAGACCCAGTGGGCATCGGCGATGATCTTTCTGATGCACATTTATTTATTTTGAGTCTAAACCCCCCCTAAAGATTTATAAGATATTTCCAACTTCCTAGAGGAAGGAAAGGCCCCAAAGGACCTCCCAACAAACAAAAAGAAAGTTATATCCCTAAAAGTTGCACCTTTCACAATTATTAATCTCTATTTATACAAAATGGGAATGGATGATGTGCTAAGAAGATGTGTGCGAGAATAAGAAATAGAAGATATAATAAATGAATCCCATGAAGGAGCATTTAGGGGTCAATTTCAAACTGACACGACAACAAGAAAGGTACTACAAGAAGGCTCGTGGTGGTCGACTACGCATAAAGAATGTTGATATCAAGTAAGAAAATGTGATAGTTTCTAGAGTCTTGGACCACCTTTGTGGAAAAATGAAATTCCACTAAGTTCAATAAAATCCAATCAAGATTTTGAAATAAGTGTTATCGACTTCTTCCGACCATTTCCATAGAGGAAAAGAGGAAATTGTTCCAAGTACATCATTATTGTGGTCGAATATGTGACTAAGTGGGCATAAGTTGAACCAGACGTATCTTGTACCAAAGAAGTAGCATCAAAATTTATCTACAAGAACATAATCACAAGGTTTGGTTTTCCTCTATCATTAATAAGCAACCAAGGAAATCACTTTGTGAATGAAACAATTAAAATTATATTAGAATTTATTTTAATAGACCATAGAAAAAAGACGACTTATCACCCACAATAAAATGGGGGCAGTCAAATAATTTAACAAAATGTTACAAAAGGGACCCACAAATATATTCATCATAAACAAAGATGATTGGGATGACAAGATTCCTGCAATTCTCTAAGAATATAGATTAGGATACAAATGATCGACTAGGCAGACTCCATTCAAGCTCATCTATGGGAAATAAGTTGCTATCCCTTTACAATTTTGGACCAATTCCGACAGGGTTGCATCTATAGCCAAGTTTAATGAAAGAAAAAGTGTGAACAATCGACTGTATCAATTAAACAAGTTGTAATAATAAAATATTAATAGAAATATAAAACCAAGAGGTTCAAAAGAAACAACAAAAATTATAAAAGATGGTGATTTAGTATCTTCATACGATAGTCGCATAAAAGGAAAACCCAAAAATTTAGAGACAACATGGGTTGGGAATTATGTTGTAGAAGATATTCAACCGAATGGAGTGGTCCAACTCAGAACATTATTGGGGAAACCATTTAATAAATTAATTAATGGTTCCCATCTAAAGAAGTATCAGGTGTAAAATAAAAGAACCCTATTGGAAAAATATAGCAGGGAACTGTGAACAAGATCAAACTAAATTGAATAATCATACTTATGAGAAATAAATTATGCTTAAAATTAATAAACAAAAAATAGTTAGACAAATTCAGGTATAGGAAATTGAAAAGGTAAAGTACTTAAACGATAGCCATGGAACTAAGAAAAATAAGAAATAAAGTAGAATGGAGATAGAAAGCAACCCATGGTTGAGCTTGAGACAAAGAAATAGAATATACTCCTGACATTCCACCCCATCAACCGACTTACAATAAATACTTATGAGAAGAAAATCAAGCGAGAAGATCAGTTTGGGAACACGAGAGTGTAGATCAAGCGAGCGTAGATTAGGAGAGCATAGATCAAGTGAGAATAGACCAACAAAACATGAATCAAATTGTCATGGAAAATGAAGACATCGTTTAGACCTAGTTAAACTTAGAAAAATGAACGAGCAAACAAGACATCAATGACATTGACTAAGTCATTCCACTAATAAAGACAAATCAATAATACCAGTCGGTCGACCCATGTATCGACCACATATAAACATAGGAGACTTCATGTAACAAC